>JAJIBD010007428.1:0-68738 GCA_021461705.1 Cryptotis parvus | reverse complement strand
GGTACAGTTATATAAGAAGAAAATAGCCAACCCCATTAAAAATGGGGAGAAAAGATGAACAGAAACTTTGACAAGGAAAAAATTCGAATGGCCAAAAGGCATATGAAAAAATGCTCATCATCACTAATCATCAGAGAGATGCAAATCAAAACAACAATGAGATATCACCTCACACCACAGAGACTGGCCCATATTCAAAAGGGTAAAATCAACAAGTACTGGCATGGATGCGGGGAAAAGGGGACTCTCATACATTGTTGGTGGGAATGTCGACTTGTACAACCTTTCTGGAAAACAATATGGACATTCCTCCAAAGACTAGAAATTGAGTTCTCTTTTGACCCAGCCATACCACTCCTGGGAATATACCCTGGGAAGCCAAAAACACACAGCGGAAACACAATCCGCACTTTTATTTTCATAGTAGCACTATTCACAATAGCCAGAACCTGGAAACAACCAGTATGCCCGAGAACTGATGACTGGATAAAGAAACTGTGGTACATCTACACAATGGAATACTATGCAGCTGTTAGGAAAAATGAAGTTATAAAATTTGCCTATAAATGGATGGACATGGAAAGGATCATGTTGAGTGAAATTAGTTAGAAGGAAAGAGAGAGACATAGAATGACTGCATTTATTTGCATGACATAAATATATCAGGTGATCTTACCAAAAGTGGAAATTACCACAAACCTATGGGAGTCAGAGGTTAGGTATGATAGAGAAGGGAACATGTGTGAATAAATGTCAAAAGGGCTGATACCAACACAGAACTGAGTATTAAATACAGGCCAAAAAATGATGACTTCTAAGTGTATGTAGTGCAACCCATAATGTGTAAGAGAAGGAAAAGAGAGAGAGGACAAGAGAGAAAAGAGATAAAGAACCTGCCATTTAGGCAGGCTATGGGAGGGGAGGGAATTGGGGACATTGGTGATGGGATATGGGCACTGGTGGAGGGCGGGTGCTGGAACACTATGTGACCAAAACCTCCAAACATGAACAACATTGTAATTGTATATCTCACAGTGGTATAATAAAATGTTTAATTAAAAAAAATCACAATGATTTAATAAAATTCTAAAAAATCAAATATATATATAATTTTTTATAAAAAATTGTGTGGAACAACTAAGTCATAGCAAAGCTGGAATTCAAGTCAACTGACTCCTAACCAGTATCCCTTCTTCATGATTATAATGCAAAATTTCATAGAGTCCATGCATTGTTGCGTGCTTGCCTGGCAAAGGTCTGAGACTCACCAGAATTCCCATTTCTGTATTCTGCTCTGTAGGCATTCTACAAGCATCAGAGGATTTGAGTACTCTTAAGAAATATGGAAATGAGTAGGCTCCTGGACTAAGAATATCTTGTGAGGTTAGCTGGATCGTGGATGAAAGAATGGTAAACTTTAGGGCTTACAGGAAATTAAAGCAATGGGTAGAGTTTTAGGATATGAGAAATAGAAGTTTTCACTGTTACATACAGATTTGCTAGCTGCTACACACCAAATACTTATATAGAAAATCTGCCCATAAATAGAAAGTTCTGCAGTTTGAGCGGTTTTCTTTGGAAGAAATTGTTTTTATTTTCCTGTGTCTCTGCAGCTTTATGTTGAGTCCCTGTTTGTTCCATTCTCATTAAAATCAGACTATAAAATTTCATTTTAAAAATCCTAAATAAAACCTAAAACCCATCAGTGTAGTGTGAAATATCCCATATTGAAGGTTCTAAGTTGTAAGCATGAAATTAATTTTTCAGTGGGTGGGAAAATTGTTTCTTCCAAGTTGTGTTCATTCAAGTATGCCTTAGATCAGTGGCATGCTACATATAGTCCCAGCCGGTGGCACTAGCATTAACTAGCTTTGGGCACTAGTGCAGTCTCAGCTTCATTCCTGACACACTGAATCAGCAACTTTGCAATCTGTGTTTAATAAGTCTTCCGGTGAGTCTTACATAAACATGTGTTTTTTTAAGGATTACTCTCTAATAAATGTTTTAAATATTTTGAAATGTCTTTAACGACCTAATCCCAAAATCTTTAATCATTTTTTAAATTGCTGTTGTTTTGTTGGGGGAGTGCTCATATTCAGCTGTGTTCAGGGCTTACTCCTTGCTTTGTGTTGAGGAATTTCTCCTTGTGGGACTCTCGGAACTGAACTAGATCCGCCATGTCCAAGTCAACAAACACCTTTACCTGCTATATTATCTCGGCCATCCAATAATTAAAATCATTAACAGGAAGTTATAAGAATTATCAAATTTCTTGTTAAATCAAGTATATCAAAGATTCAACACCTCCTCTTGAAACAATCCTTATATTTTGACCTCTTGGGTATCTTTCAACTTAAAGACAGTGAGTGCTGAAAGGGAAATTTTCTTATTGAATGATTGTATGAGTACAAATCATTGACACTTTAATTTTTCCCAAATGTTTTATTTTCCTTTCTCTTTCAAAAAAAAAGTTCATTTCTGTGAAAACACCCTTCTGAAAAATAACTAATCTTATTAACTGTTTGGAAAAATGACTAAGGAATATATTAAAATATCAACAGTGGTTGCCTATGGGCAGAAAATTGTGAATTAACTTTATTCTCATGTTTTTGTATTAATTTTTTCCTAAAATGTTAAGATAATGTTATATAAGTACATAGGGTTACATTAAAGCCAAGAAACAACCATAGAGATTAGGTAACCAGACCCCCTGTTTATAGGTGAAGAAACAGTTTTTACTGACATAGAAAGTATTTTCAGTACATAATGTTTCAAAGATTTTTAAAATTATTTTTCTTTTAGGGAATTTAATGTTAGAAAAGAATTCTAAGATGTTACAAATGGAGTGGCTACATTGCCTAAATCCAAATATATTTATTTTCATTTGGGTGTGGATTTTTAAATGTTGAAATGTTTTCTTCTCTGAATAAAGAATATTCATTGGAATTTAGAGAGAATTTTTTATAATACATAAAGTCACTATATTTTTTATATACACTAACGGTATATAACCCGTTACCATGCTTAATGATCCTCAGTTTTGTGGACTATCACTCCCTTTGGCTGATTGGCAGCTACATTGCTACATTGTAATAAAAAAGGGATTCATATTTTAGCTCCTCACTTTTATTGCAGCAACTGAGATTGAAGTTTGTTTATGTTCCCTACTTTGATTTTTCAGATGTGTTTTCTTTAACATAGATCTATTGTTTTCATTTTGAAATGTTTTTCATTTAGATTTCCTTTAGGTACTTCCTGTAAATTTTATGGGCCACCACTCTTATTCTGGCTACAGTTGTCATTTCTGAAATCAGCAAAGCACAGCTTTTTATAGCATTGACTTGTACCAATCTAGTGAGCTAGAAGACAGTTTGGCATTCTATTTCTCTATAATTTCCTACCCAAAGAATAACTCTGTGTGTAATATTGTTGATATAACTTTTTTAAAAAATCATAAATTTTCTTTTCTTTTTTATATGCTCATTTTTGTCATTTCCCATAAACTGTGTTATTGTCTTTGCACTGTGTTTTAGTAAAGGAAGCAGAGCAGTAGCGTCAAAAGTCCTGGAGTAAGTCCAAATTCCACTATTCACTGATTCCATGAATCACTGAACTTCTTTGAACTCCTTTTTTTTAGCTATAAAATGAGAATATCAACTACATCATAGAGGTTATAAAAATAAATAATATAATAAGTAACCATAAAATTTTAGAGTGGTTACTTTATTGTTCTCTCTCCTGACTCAAGTGTCCCTGGTGGCATGAGTTAACTAAAAGTAGACATGGAAAGAGCAATTCAAAGGAAATCAAATTTCCCTTGACAACTGAGCTCTCTCTCTCTCTCTCCTTCTCTCTCTCACACACATACATACACACAGCCTTACATACATCACAGTTTTCAACTTACAATATTTCTCAGGTGGTATAGTTGGTAAGGTTCTTAACAGAACCTAGCAAGAGTTTCTCCACAGATATTGAATGACTGCATTCATTAATGGGATATAAATATATACACTAGTGTGGGAAATGGTAATGCCAGACTAGAACTCACCATTGAATATACACAAAGAGACTTACATGATAAACCCTAAATGTCTGCAGGGCTAGCCTCAATGTGTAAAAGAAGAGGGAGAGAGATGCAGAGATAGAGACAGAGAGAGAGAGAGACAGAGAGAGAAAAAGGGGGTACCTGGTATTGAGGCAGCCTTGGGGTGGGAGGGAGGGGGTGTGGGTACATTGGTGGTGAGAATGGGGCACTTGTGGAGGGATGGGTGCTTGAATACTGTATTACCAAAAACCAATTATGAACACCTTTGTAACTGTATGTCTCTCAGAGGTATAATAAAAAATTAAAAAAAAAAAATGGCCTTCTCTGTTACTTCTAACCTTTTCAGCCTGAAATCTATGTTTTCTGATACTAGTATGGCCATGTCAGCCTTTTGATGTAGTTATTTGCTTGAAGAATTGTTTTTCAGCCTTTGACTTTGAATCAGTGTTTGCTATGACTATTCAAATGTGTTTCTTGAAAGCAACAGAATATTGAATTCAGTATTTTCATCCATTTCTCCACTCTGTGTCTCTGATTTGGTGTATTTATTCCATTGACATTGAGAGAGATTACTGTTGTAATATCTCTGATTACAAGATGTTGTGCCATCTTTCTGTAGAAATTTATTGTGTTTGTGGGGTTTGTCTTGCCTTACAATAGCCCCTTTATTTCTTCTTTTAAGGTTGGTTTTGACTGTATGAAGTTTCTGAGCTGTTGTTTATCCATGAAGTTATGTATCGTTCCTTCAAATATGAATGAGAATCTAGCTGGGTAAAGTATTCTTGGTGAGGCCTTCATGACATTAAGTTGGATTGGTTTGTATTTGTTTTTTTTTAACTATATCCAAGCCCAACTCTCGACTTAAAGAGAAGGAAGGATGGAAGGAAGGAAGGAAGGAAGGAAGGAAGGAAGGAAGGAAGGAAGGAAGGAAGGAAGGAAGGAAGGAAGGAAGGAAGGAAGGAAGGAAGGAAGGAAGGAAGGAAGGAGAGAGAGAGAAAGAAAGAAAGAAAGAGGAAGAAGAAAGAGAGAAGAAGAAAGAAAGAAAGAAAGAAAGAAAGAAAGAAAGAAAGAAAGAAAAGAAAGAAAGAAAAAAAAAGAGAGAGAAAGAAGAAGAAAGAAAGAAAGAAAGAAAGAAAGAAAGAAAGAAAGAAAGAAAGAAAGAAAGAAAGAAAGAAAGAAAGAAAGAAAGAAAGAAAGAAAGAAAGAAAGAAAGAAAGAAAGAAAAAGAAAGAGAGAGAAAGAAAGAAAGAAAGAAAGAAAGAAAGAAGGAAAGAAAGAAAGAAGGAAAGAAAGAAAGAAAGAAGGAAAGAAAGAAAGAAAGAAAGAAAGAAAGAAAGAAAGAAAGAAAGAAAGAAAGAAAGAAAGAAAGAAAGAAAGAAAGAAAGAAAGAAAAAGAAAGAAAGAAAGAAAGAAAGAAAAAAAGAAAGAAAGAAAAAGAAAGAGAAAGAAAGAAAGAAAGAAAGAAAGAAAGAAAGAAAGAAAGAAAGAAAGAAAGAAAGAAAGAAAGAAAGAAAGAAAGAAAGAAAGAAAGAAGGAAGGAAGGAAGGAAGGAAGAAGAAAGGAAGAAAGAAAGAAAGAAAGAAAGAAAGAAAGAAAAGAAAGAGAGAAAGAAAGAAAGAAAGAGAAAGAAGAGAGAGGAAGGGAAAGAAAGAGGGAGGGAAAGAGAGAAGGAAAGAAGGGAAGGAAGAAGGGAAGAGAAGGGAAGGGAGAAGAAAGAGGGAGTGAGGGTGTTATAGTCTGTTGTGAGTCTATGCAACAAAGATGTAGCTTGCACAGAGAGAAGAATAATTCTGTTAACCTACAAATATTAATTGAAAAATAAGCCAAACTTCCAGATCTAAATATTCTTGAATATAAATTGTTTCTTTTTCACTAAATTTTCTTTGGAGCAGAGACAGGTAAGGCCAAACCCGGCAGTGCTCAGGGCTTACTCCTGGCTCTATGTTCAGGACTTATTCTTTGTGGGGTTCCTGGGACTGTATGGCGTACTCAGAGCTTGAATCTAGGTAAGCCATATGTAAGGTAAGAACCTTAACTCCTGTTCTATATTGCTGCCCACTAAACTCCTTGTTAAAAGAATATATGAAGTATAGCCCCCAAATTCATTATAATAGGCTATAATTAATACACTGAATCAAATATCAACTTTCATTCAGAAAGTTTATATAAAATAAAACCAGAAATCCTTGCTAAAAAATTCCCAGAGTTATGGGCCAGAGCAAAAGCACACTGGGTAGGGCATTTGCCTTGCATGCAGCAGACCCGGTTCAATCCCTAGCATTCCATATGGTCCCAAAGCACCGCCAGGAGTAATTCCTGAGTACAGAGCCAGGAGTAGCTGCTGAGCATTTCCAGGTATGATACAAAAAGAAAAAAATTTCCCAGAGTTAAAGGATGCAGGCATCCAGATCCAAGAAGCCCAAAGGGTACCAACAAAGGAGACCCCAATAAAAAGACTCCAAGACATATCCTAGTCAGATGATGAATGCCATATATAGAGACACAACCCTTCAAATGGCAAGACCAAAGAAGGAAATTTCATACAAAGGAGCATCCATTCAATTCTCAGCAGACCTATCAGGAAAGACTCTCCAAGCTCGAAGGCAGTGGTGTGATATAGTGAAAAAACTCAATGAAACGAAGCCCTCACCAATAATTCTTTACCCAGCTAGACTCTCTTTCAGATTTGAAGGACAGATACACAGTTTCGTGGATAAATAACAAATTAAGAACGTCATAGACTCAAAACCAACTTTAAAGCAAGGGCTGAGAGAGCTATTCTAAGACAAAACAAAGCCCAACTTATATAGAAAATGACACAAAATCCCATGACAATAATCTCTCAATGTCAATGGTCTAAATGCACCAGTTAAGAGACACAGAGTAGCAAAATGGATCAAAAAAATAAACCCAGGGCCACCTGCCCCTCAAGGTGTTGCAGGTGTGGCTATGGTGCCTGGCTGCGCTGGCAGGTGGCAGACAGGAGATAGGCTTGTCTATACCCCCAGGGCTCTGCCCTGTGGGCCCTGGATGGTGGATGGTCTGACATAGGAAGAACAGTGTGCAGCTGTGCAAGAGGCTTACATAACAAAGTAGGCTAGGACCAGGTCCTTCCCAGGATCTTTCATATCTGTACAACATAATGATCATTGTAGTTGTAACAAACTGGAGAGGTTGATGGGGAATGAGGAACTATAATGTCACATTAGAAATCACTACTGAGGGACCAGAGTGATAGATTGATAGTCCAGCAGTAGGGCATTTGCCTTGCAAGCGGCCAGCCCATGCCGGCCCGGGTTCGATCTCCGGCATCCCATATGGTCCCCCGAGCACCACCAAGAGTAATTACTGAATGCAGAGCCAGGAGAAACCCCTGAGCATTGCTGGGTGTGACCCAAAAACGCAAAAAAAAAAGAATAAAAGAAATCACTACGGAATATACACATAGATAACTGTATCATAAACCCTAAGGCAAGTCACAAGGTGTAGGAGAAGAGAGAGAAATACAGAGACAGAAATAGAAATAGAGAGAAAGATGAGAGACTCAGACATCTGGGGGAGAACTGCCATCCGGCTCTCCCCTAGCTCAGCTGACCATGAGGCTCCCAGGAGGCAAGATGGGTTTTGGGAGTGGGTTCATCACTTCTGTAGGGCTTCGGAAGCAGCGGGACGAGACTCTCTCACCATAATAGCCACCATTATCACGGTCCAGACCCCACAGCTCATCAGAACCCATGCAAGAGAGACACTGATCTCAAGACCAGCTCAGAGCAGTCAAGTTTGAGCCCAGGTAGGCGGTTCTCAGAGGCGGAAGTCACCAGGCATTCCTGGAGACGGAGTTGGGGTCCCCCTTCCCCTCTCTGACATGTCCCAGAGGCCTGGTGGCCCCGTCCTCCAACAAACTGCCTCAGGGCTCTTGGCCATGATGCAGAGACTCAGATGCATGGGGGGGAGAGCTGCCATCTGGCTCTCCCCTAGCTCAGCTGACCATGAGGCTCCCAGGAGGCAAGATGGATTTTGGGTATTGGCTCATCACCTCTGTAGGGCCTCAGAAGCAGCTGGATGAGACTTGGTCACCATAATAGCTGCTATTTTTGTGGTCCGGACCCAGTACATCAAACTAGTGAAACCAGTCATGTTCTAGAATATATTACAACCTACAATGTGTAAGAAAGGGAAGTGAGGAGAGAGAGAGAAAGAGGAAGGAGATAAAGAACCTGCCATGGAAGCAGGCTGGGCGAAGGGGGGGGAGGGAGGTGGGGACATTGGTGATGGAAGATGGGCAGGGGTGGAGGGATGGGTGTTGGAACCCTGTAGAACCAACATTCAAACATGAACATCTTGTAATTGTATATCTAATAGTGGTATAATAAAAGATTTTAAAAAAATTGAACCCAACATTCTACTACCTTCAAGAAACGCATTTGAACAATCAGAGCAAACACAGACTCAAAGTCAAAGGCTGGAAAACAATCTTCAGGCAAACAATGCCTCCAGAAATGCCAGGGTGGCCATATTTGTATCTGACAACAGAGACTTCAGGCTGAAAAAGGTTAGAAGGGACAGTGAAAGTCACTTCTTAATAATCAAGGAATATGTATATCAGGAAGAAATTACACTTCTAAACATAAACACCAGGGGCCAGCAAAATACCTAAAACAACTGCTAATAGACTTCACATAAGACATTGACAGCAACATGATTGTAGTTGGAGACTTCAGCACTACTTTATCAACTCTTGACAGAGCGAAAAGACTAAAACTCACCAAGGAAATACTGGTCCTGATGGAAGAAACGGAGGAAGGAGGGCTAGTAGACACACACAGGACTTTTCATCCTCAAAGAGCTGAATACACATTTTTCTCCAACGCACATGGAACATACTCCAAGATAGATCACATGCTGAGCCACGAAACACACCTCAATAAAATCAAGGGGCGGAGCGATGGTCCAGCGGATAGGGCGCTTTGCCTTGTACACGGCCAGCCCATGCCAGCCCAGGTTTGATCCCCGGCATCCCATATGGTCCCCCGAGCACCGCAGGGAGTAATTCCTGAGTGCAAAGCCAGGAGGAACCCCTGAGCATTGCCAGGTGTGACCCCCAAAAAAAAAAAAGCAAAAATAAATAAATAAATAAATAAAAAAAAATCAAGAAGATAAAATTGTGTCAACTATTTTTTAAGACCATGATGCACTTAAAATAGAAGTGATGCACACAGAAAATAAGAGTCAAATCAAACACCTGGAAACTAAATAGCTCACCGTAGAAACAAACCCAGAAATCTCCAAAGGTTATTTTTTGGTCACTGGTAAGCTGTCATTAAATAAAAGTAAGTCTGTAAAATAATCATTTACAGGATCATTACTGACATCCAACAATGCAAATCAATAACTGTAGATAATAAAGGTTTTATCTGCCCTAACATGTCTGTCCCAAGATTTGCCCCACTATGAAGTTTCATCTGCCCATTAAACTGTATACTTACAATCAAGGGTTTGACTGTATACTTACATGTCTTGTTGGTTGTTCTTTTCTTTCTGTTTTGTTTGTTTTTTTTTTTTTTTTTGGTCACACCTGGCTCAGGGGTTACTCCTGGCTCTGCATTCAGGGAGTTACTCCCTGGCAGTGCTAGGAGGATCATATGGGATGCAGGGAATTGAACCCGGGTCAGCTGCATGCAAGGCAAAATCCCTACCCGCTGTGCTGTTGCTCCGGCCCCTTGTTGAGTTTTTTTGAAGCAATTATTAAAAAGCAAAAACTGAAGACACTTTAAATATAGACTAGTTATTGGGTTATTCTTAGGTATTATTAGTTTTGATGGTATTAGTTTGATAGTTAGTGCTCTTGGTATTATATAAAGAAAGATCTTATTTTTAAGAAAATAAAGATGTATGCTTTTCTTTAAAAGAGAGAAGGATAGAGAGTTGCAGAAATATTTAGAAAGGAGAGAAAAACGTGATTATTTTTGTTGTTGAAAAATTCTAATAACTTTTGAGTCTGGGTGGTAGATATATAGGAATTCTTCATGCTGGTGTTTCCATTTTTCTATATATTTAAATTTTCTAATTACAAAAGCTAAAAACTGTGTCTAAAATGAGAGAAAATATACCAAAATATTAACAGTTTCTATACAGCATAATTATATATGATTTCCCTATTAACTAAAAGATATCTTACAATTTCACTTTTTATTACAATTTTTTAATTATGGGAAGTAAAATAAATTCAGTGCTAAGTAAAATGGTATGTGGAAAAAAAATGAAATAAAAACCCTCTAAGCCTATCGACATAAAACAACTGTAAAGTGGGCTATCGTTGCTTTGGTGCCGGCATTATATAATATCACTATAGTTTCCAAGAGGAAGTTCAAATTATATGAAGTCATATTTCAAATAGTATCTTGGCAGAGAAGTAGGGAAGGCTACAAAAACAGATCAACCCAGATACAAATGCTTACATCGTTTATGAAGAAAAAAGGATGGAGGACTTTTCCATCTCCAAAAATATTCACTTCAGTACCTCTAGGGAAATTTTCTACTGAATAGTTGGTAGATGATAGAGAAGTCTGGAAAGCAATAAACGGCAGGAAGGAACAGAAATGGAGAAAGGGGGACTGGAGACTAGTTTCCAAAGACTTAAGTGAAAAGCAGATCAGCGTCGATTGGGACTGGATAGCTCTGCAGACTGCCTACCTCACTGCTTGCTGAAACCATCTCTCTAGTACTAGGAGACATGCAAACTAGAGCATAAGACCTGTGAACAGTAGAGCTAGCAAAGCAGATAACAGGAGCCTTCAGGGATTCAGAAGGGTGGGGAGAGCAAGAAATTAAATATGCAGAAGCTACCAAGGGAATAGAGTCGAGAAATAAAGTTACAAAAATATGTAACAGAGATTAATGCTGAGAAAAAGAAAGTGCTTAGCCCAGAGCTAATAATATCAAATAAAATGAAGAACCGACATTTCTTGGAGTAAAAATTATTCACACGGTGCCTTTGGAACATTTCCCACAACTTTCTTTCAAGTAGAACTTTGCAACTTAACAGTCTCATTCTCCGTGTTCCAGTGACTCTTACCGGTTCATGCACTTCCCTTCAGTCAGGGAGTGATACACACTGAGTCCCTAAGTTACAGCACCATGTAGGGATGTTCATTTTGTTGCACATTAGAGTCACATGAGGAATTTTTAAGGTCCCCAGTGTTCAGGTTATATTTCATATCTATTCAATCAGGACTATCTGAGAGGGGAAGCCCAGTGTGATCACATTAATTGGGGCACTTGGCTGAGAGTACAGGGGTTAAGGCACTTCCTTTGATGGGGCCAACCCAATTAATTCTGAGCAGCACCTGGTGCTTCTGGCACTTCAGGGTGTGGCCCAGGCACATTCCTCCAACACACTTTTTAATAAAAAAAATTCTTTTTAAAGACTAGCTGGATGGCTCAGTGTGTGCTAACATTTAGGAATTAACGGAAAATTTACAGCAAAAGTGGCATCTGGGAGTTGTACTGATTATATCACATAAAGTAGTCTTAAGGATCTTAAGGAAATAACACATCAGCCTAACAACCAATCAAACCATAGCACTTCTCCATAGACAAAGAAGTGTCATATTATAGGTAGAAAACTGTTGAGCTGAGAGTAGACAACTAGTCAAGAGAAGCTGGTGACTGGTCTGACATGTAGAGCTTGGTGAGAAACATTCTTAGAAAAACTTAAGGACATGAGCCAGAGCGATAGTACTGGATATGGCGTTGGCCTTGCATATGGCCAATCTGAGTTCAGTCCCCAGCACCCAAACCCTGCCAGCAGTGATCACTGAGCACAGAGCTAAAAGTAGGCCTTGAATACAACTGGATGCGGCCCAACCTCAACCACCTCCACTTAAAAATAAAATGGACTTCATGTAGTCCCATATGTTTATCTTTTCTTCTAGTTGCTTTGTTAGTGATGTTTCACCTTTGAAGATACCTTTAGCTTCAATGTCGTAGAGGGTTTTTCCTATATTTTCTTCAATGTACTTTTATGGATTCAAGTCTGATATTGAGATCTTTAATCCATTTTGATCTGATTTTTGTGCATGGTGTTAGACACAGGTCCAAATTCATTTTTTTACATGTCGCTGCCCAGTTTTCCCAACACCACTTGTTGAAGAGGCTTTCCTTACTCCATTTTAGACTCGTTGCACCTTTATCAAAGATTAAATGACCATGTGTTTGAGGTTGGGTGGCAGGATACTCAATTCTGTTCCATAGGTCCACAGGTCTGTTTTTATTCCAATACCATGCTATTTTAATTACTACTGCCTTGTAGTACAGTTTAAAGTTGGGAAAGGTGATGCCTCCCATCTTCTTTTTCCCGAGGAGTGCTTTAGCTATCCTTGGGGGGTTTATTGTTCCATACAAATTTCAGGAGTGTTTGGTCAATTTCTTTGAAGAATGTCATGGGTATCCTTATAGGGACTGCAGTGAATCTGTACAGAGCTCTAGGGAGTATTACCATTTTGACAATGTTGATTCTCCCCATCCATGAGCAGGGAATATGTTTCCATTTCCTTGTGTCCTCTTTTTATCTCTTGGAGCAGTGTCTTGTAGTTTTCTTTATACAGGTCCTTTACACACTTGGGTAAGTTGATTCCTAGGTATTTGATTTTCTGTGGCACAATTGTGAATGGAATTGTTTCCTTAATATCCCTTTCTTCTCTTTCGTTATTTGTATATAGGAAAGCCACCGACTTTTGGATGTTGATTTTGTATACTGCCACTCTACTATATGCATCTATTGTTTCTAGGAGCTTTTTGGTAGAGCGTTTAGGGTTCTCTAGGTATAATATCATGTCATCTGCAAATAATGATAGCTTGACTTCTTCCTTGCCTATCTGGATGCCCTTGATGTCCTTTTCTTCTCTGATTTCTATGGCGAGTACTTCCAGTACTATATTGAATAAAAGAGGTGAGAGTGGGCAACCTTGTTTTGTCCCTGATCTCAGGGGGAAGGCTTTCAACTTTTCCCCATTAAGAATGATGCTCGCTGTGGGCTTTTGGCAGATGGCTGTAACTATCTTGAGCAAAGTCCCTTCAATTCCCATTTTCTGGAGGGTTTTAATCATGAACAGGTGCTGGATCTTGTCAAATGCTTTCTCTGCGTCTATTGATAGGATAATATGGTTTTTATTTTTTCTCTTATTGATATGATGTATTATGTTGATTGACTTGCGAATGCTGAACCATCCTTGCATTCCCGGGATGAATCCTACTTGGTCATGATGTATAATCTTCTTGATGAGTCTTTGATTTTATTTGCTAGTATTTTGTTGAAGATCTTAGCATCCGTGTTCATCAGGGATATTGGTCTGTAGTTTTCTTTCTTTGTGTTGTCTCTCCCTGCTTTGAGTATCAGGGTGATATGAGCCTCGTAGAAGCTGTTTGGGAGTGTTTCTGCTTCTTCTATTTCCTGGAATAGTTTGAAAAGGACTGGCAGTAGGTCCTCCTTAAAGGTTTGGTAGAGTTCACTAGTGAATCCGTCTGGACCTAGGCTTTTGTGTTTGGGAAGACTTTTAATTACTGTTTAGTGACTAAGATACAAAAGCAGTCCACAGAATGGGAAAGAATATTCACCCAATACCCATCTGATAAGGGGTTAATATTCAGGATATATCAGGCACTGGTAGAACTTTACAAGAAGAAAACAAAGAACCCCATCAAAAAAATGGGGAGAAGAAATGAGCAGAAACTTCAGCAAGGAAGAAATTCGAATGGCCAAAAAACATGAAAAAATGCTCATCATCACTAATCATCAGAGAGATGCAAATCAAAACAACAATGAGATACCACTTTACACCACAGAGACTGGCACATATTCAAAAGAGCAAGAACAACAAGTGCTGGCGTGGATGTGGGGAAAAGGGGACACTCATCCATTGTTGGTGGGAATGCCGGCTGGTACAGCCTTTCTGGAAAACAATATGGACATTCCTCCAAAGACTAGAAATTGAACTCCCATTTGACCCAGCCATACCACTCCTGGGAATCTACTCTGGGAAACCAAAAATACGCAGCGGAAACACCATCCCTACTTTTATGCTCATAGCAGCATTATTCACAATAGCCAGAATCTGGAAGCAACCAGAGTGCCCGAAAATCGATGACTGGATAAAAAGCTTTGGTACATCTACACAATGAAATACCATGCAGCTGTTAGGAAAAATGAAGTTATAAAATTTGCCTATAAATGGATGGACATGGAGAAGATTATGTTGGAGCGAAATTAGCCAGAAGGAGAGAGACAGATACAGAATGACTGCATTTATCTGCATAACATAAATATATAAGTACATATTATGATACCAATATCCAAGGTCAAGTGAAACATGGATCAGGAGGTCTTGTCAAAGGTGGAAATTATCACAAACGTGTGGGATTCAGAGGCTAGGTAAGACAGAAAATGGAACAGTGTGCTAACAATTGTCGAGGGTACTAATGCCAACCTAGAACTGAGCATTAAATAGAGGCAAAAAGATACACATGACAACCCTTTAATGTATGTTCTGTAATCCATAGTCTGGAAGGGAAGGAAAAGAGAAAGAGAGAGAAATGGAAAGAAATAAAGAACCTGCCATGGAGGAGTGCTCGGGAGGGGGAGGGAACCGGGGGCGTTGGTGGTGGAAGATGGGCACTGGTGGCGGGATGGGTGCTGGAACACTGTATGACCAAAACCCAAATATGAACTTTTAATTGTTTATCTTTGTAATTGTAAAAAAAAAATTAAAAAAAAATGAAATGGAAATAAAGAACAATTTAAGAATAGAAGTCCATACTGGCTGAAAATAAGATGAATGTTTCTTCCCCCACCCCCATTTTAAGGATTACAATTAAAAAAATTTAAATTCTGTTATCACTGGACATGAGTTGCATTTTTTTAATTTTGTGGGTTTGGAGAGGCACTAAACCCAACCGTGCTCAGGGCATACCTCTGGCTATGCAGTCAGAGATCATTCCTGGTAGTGCTCAGGGGACCGAATAGGGTGGCTCGCTCACTCTCCCCCTCTATCTCTTTTTCTGGCCCCAGCATTAAGATTTTTTTTACTTCACAGGCCATTCATTCCCTTATCTGGAATGGAAGCATTCATTCCCCTGTAGTCACTAGATCACTAGACATCCCGTTGTTCATTGATTTCCCGAGCAGGCACCAGTTATATTTCCATTTGACCCTAGCACATGCCAGTGTAGCCCAATGGCATCTGCTTGCTTCAGGAATACTCCCCTGTAGTGGAATGTAATAAAATGGAAACATCAAATTTGGGGCCTGAGTTTTAGTACAGCAGGTACAACATTGACTTTCCAATGATCTGACCCAGTTTCGACCCCCAGCATCCCATATGGTCCCCAAGCACTGCCAGGAGTAATTCCTGATGCAGAGCCAGGAGTAAACCTGAGTATCGCCAGGTGTAACCAAAAAGACCATAAATAAATAAATTTAAATGTTTTACTCAAAATCAGCATGAGTTTATTTAAGAGAATCAAATCCATTTTGAATAGTTTTTGTTTATTTTCTTTTTCTTGTTAAGAGTGTTTATTAATAGTCTCAACATAATGATTTGGGAGTTTTCTTGAATCACTTCAATTGTCTTAAATTTACATGAATTATATGTATTTGAAGGAGTTGAGAAGCAATGTGAAGTGTATTTTACTTGAAAAGCACATCATAAATTGTATTGTCTGATTTTGGCCTTTGAAAGCAAATTTACAGTTTGTGCTTATATATTTAATACAAAGCCCAAAATTTATCTTTTCTCTCTCTCTAATGTTTGCCTCATCAAAAGAAAGCCAGATGTATTCATCTCTGTTCCCATCCTAGTGTGCTAGTCTGAAGCTAACTAACGATCTCTCCACTCTAATCCTCACCATGGTCCATACTTAGAGAGAAGGATTTTCCCCAAACCGAAGAGAGAAATGTAGCCATATAACATAAAGTAGAAGGTCAGTCTCTCTCCCAATTCCATGTCCAGTCTACTAAGCCCGGCCTATCTAAGGTCCTTCATGGAACACCATGATGGTACTGTACTATTACTCCCAAATAATCTCCACGAGTCCTAACCCCTTCCAAATATTTGCTTCTACTGACACTTGGATGTTACTTTTGCTCTACACCCATACCACATATCAGTGTCTTCAGCAACTGTAGTAATTCTCAGTGAACTCCACTTGACTTCTTAATCTCAACTTCTTAATCTCAACTCTCCACTGATTTTTATGGCTTTTTCCCTCATCTGCCACGTGACTCAACACCCTCAGAAGTTCCACTTCATCGTCACATGGAACAAAAACACATCTAACAATTCTGAGTTCTCCCAATGAAACAATATCCATCTTGTCAGCCTATTTTCAATCATCTATTCACCCACCAACCACTCAACTCCAGCGGTGTGCTCTGCCCTGGAGGAGGGACAGTGGCCAAGAACAGAGCTGACTGTGTCCTCACCAGTGTCACTGTCATTCCTATACACACTTAGAGAACCTGATTTCCTTCTCCTGCATCAACGACATCTACCACTCTCCACATTGAAGCACTTTCTAAGAATACTTCAGCCCACCAATGCCTGTGTTCCATTGGTTTCAGTATTAAAAATGCCTTTTACACCAATGTACTCATACCATGATCTACTATTCATATTTCTAGCTTTGGACATCAGAAAAAGAAATTATCAAAGTAACTTCCCACCAACTGACAGTATATCTATATTAGAGAGAGAACAGTGAGATTCCAGCTGTCAGGAATCATTTAGTCTTTTCAACCTGACTCCCACAGCTATTGTAACTTCCCTCCCATCAATGCTTCTAATTCACCAGTGACGGCTCTGCCGGAAGCTGTGGCTCTGGCTCCTTCACTTATTTGCCCACAGAGCATTTGCAGCATCTGCTTTGCCACTTTCATACTAACCTTTCCAGTACCCTAAAATAATAAAAAGGTAAAGGGATTTCTGCTCATCTTCATCAAGATCCCACCTGCCACAGCTGCCAGAGTTATCTTTCTTAATGAGCCTTAACCATATTAAATGCACATTTGGAGGAAGGAGATGCAAACCAAAATAACATAATTCATTGTGTCTCTAAAAATGCTGTAAAGGATGTATGTACATTTAACTGCTAAAGGTGTTTACTTTTAGAAAATGGTGTAGAATTTGGATAGAGACAGATTTACAATATATGCCTGAAACTCAATCATGAATAACTTTGTAAAGCATGGTGCCACAATAAAAAGATTTTTTTCAAGAATATACTCATGAATTACTTTCCTTTGGGGTATGCCATGCCAGTGATGTTCAGAGAACAACAGTCCTGTTCCCCTCACAGCTGCTGGGATCATGTGATGTGAAGGATCAAACTCAGGGTTCCACTGGTAGAGCATGCACTCCAACTCCTTGCGCCACCTTCACAGCTCCTTGGAAATTGTTTGCATAAATAGAAATAAGAACTTCTATAACTGGGGCAGGAGTGATAGCACAGAGAGTAGGGTGTTTGCCAGGTTCGATCTCCGGCTTCCCATATGGTCCCCCAAGCACTGCCAGGAGTAATTCCTGAGTGCAGAGCCAGGAGTAACCCCCTGAGCATTGCCAGGTGTGACCCAAAAAAGCAAAAAAAAAAAAGAGAGAACTTTCATAACTTTTTTTTCACATGATTCACTGTCACTGTATCACTGTCTTCCCGTATATCATCGATTTGCTTCAGCGGGCACCAGTAACATCTCAATACGTTCTGTCACATGCGAGATAGCCTAAAGGCATCATCCCGCTCCAGGAACGTAAAGAGCCTCAAACCATTCCATCAGGTCATGGGAATGAGGTCTATAATTGTTACTGGTATTTGGCATGTCAAATACGACACGGGGTAGCTTGCCAGGCTCCTGCCAATGATTATGATTTTAAATAATTGCACAATTATGGATTTACATGATTATGGATTTTAAATAATTGCAGATCTGAACTGTCATATCTGAAAATATCAAATAAAATCAGTAAACATTTTATCTAAATGACCTCATTTTATCCTGACCTAGCACCTTTCTAGCCATATACTTCCTTAAATCAATTATCTTAGTGATGGTGGCTATCTGGACTGTATGTAGAGATTTGCAAATCATGCAACGAAGTAGCAACTAAACTAGTCAAGATGACTCAGAAATCTTACCCTGGGAAAATGAGCGGTGCCGGGTGATTTCTAGGGGAATTGCACAGTGTAAAAAGATAGCAGAAGCATAACTTGTTAACATCAGTTTGGCCACTCTGCCATTCCAGTCTTCTCTTTCCCTGCTGTCCTGTATCTCTCTGTTTGCATCCTTCAGGTGAGTTTGGGCTTAAAATAATATAATGCAGTGAGCAACACAAAGGTTATGCATGAGCCAAGCAGATTCAGTGGTATTTCAGTACAGAAATCAGAGAGCAGTTGATGATGTACATATTAGGTGTGGAAGTGGAGACAGTAAGTATGGATTCAGAAAATACAGCATGCTAGCGAGGAAACAGACTTTTCGAAGGAAAGGTGGAGGCCAGGGAAGTATTTTTTAATTCAGGAGCTACAGATGCAAATTTGGAGATTAAAGACAAGGATGTTGCTGACTGATATAAAAAATTGTTCGGGGGATAGATAGACAGACAGGCAGGCAGACAGGCAGGCAGACAGACAGACAGACAGACAGACAGACAGACAGACAGACAGACAGACAGACAGACAGACAGACAATTGCCCCAAATCCTATGCCAGGGAGAATCGAGCTGAGCTAAAGATACAAGCACCAACACTGCATGGTTCCCCAAGCACCATGGAGTGATCCCCAAGAACCAATCTAGGAAGAGGTCCTGAGCATGGCTGAGTATAGCTCTGGTGATTCTCAGCCCTTCTGCACCTTAGCAGAACCATATTACTGGGTTCATGTATTGAACCATCCTGCCCAGGGGTGGCCCTGAACACTCTGAGAGGCCCCTCCAAAAAAAACATTTCCTTCCTTTTCTTCAACTGAGGTAAAACCAACAAAGTTGTCAGATTTTAAAAATATGGGGCTGGAGCGATAGTCCAGCGGGTAGGGAGTTTGCCGTGCAAACATTTGCCTTGCACACACCCAACCTGGGTTCGATCCCCGGCATCCCATATGGTCCCCTGAGCGCTGCCAGGAGTAATTCCTGAGTGCAGAGCCAGGAGTAACCTCTGAGCATTGCCAGGTGTGGCTGGCCCAAAAAAGCAAAAAAAAAAAAAAAAAAAAAAGCACCTTTGTAGTTATTATACACATCCAAATTATAATACCCTCTTTAGGGGAGCTGCTGGGGTCCCCAACAGTATCAGGACAGAAGTTCTCTTCTACCTCCGAGGCCGATGGAGGAACGGATGAAAACTCACGAGTCCAGAGTAGTTCCAAAAAAGGCTTTTAATAGTACAAAAGCTCTACCACTGCAATCCAATATAATGAAAGAACTCTAGCTCTGGTCAGAACTTAGACCATACAAGAGAGAGTCCAAGTCTCCTACCAAAGAGAGAATCTCACCCTAGAGGAGTCCTACCCAGAAGAAAGAGCAGGAAAAGGGGTGAGTGCCTCAAATAGTCCCTTTATATACACCAAAGTAACCCTATCTGTCGGCAGGGAGGGTCATGTCAACAAGAACCCTAAACAGGGTGTAGAAGGGTGATGCCACACCCTATTACAGTATAAACAAAGGAGTACTCCAAGGACTAATCCCTTCTGAATTATCTCTTATGTAAAACCTTGGAGAGAGAGGGAGGGACTGGTATAAAGTAAGACATCTTAATTTAATGGGCTTCAAGTAATCTAGATGGTACCCACAGGTCCTTCTTATTTATTATCTGCACCAAGGTGATTCTGAGTATCTCGATCTCTATATACTGAAAGGGTCACACTTGCCTGCTTGAGGGCAAACTAGTATGATCCTTCCTATAATCTTAAGTGATAGTTTCAACATAGCCAGGGTGGTAGTCTCCTGGTGAATTCTAACTGTCCCATGCTGGGTGCAGTGGGTATAAAGAGGAGCTGTGCCCAATCTATAAAACATAGAAGTCTTAGTAGATGTATAATAAGTCAGAAGGTATTCAGAGTCAAGGTGACTTCTGTAACTGCCACACCCTCTATCAGTGTTTACATAGAAGAGAGATCTCATTAGAATGAACCTTGGCTTAAGAGCATGTAAATAGATTAAGCTGTGAGCAAAGCTCCCAAGCCAGCTAAGCCTGTCATCCAACACGCCACACCCCCCCCCACACACACACACAGAAAGTTAATGCATCTACCACCTCACACATTTACCTTTTGGGTTTTTTGGTAATTACATATCAGTTCTACTCTCTTAGAAAATTTCACTTAAACAATAGAATGTTATTAACTACAGTCACCATGTTAAACATTAGACCAGATGTTGTTGTTTTGTTTTAATTTTGTTGTACCACCGTGAGATATACAATTACAAAGATGTTCAAAATTGGGTCTCTATCATACAGTGTTCCAGCACCCATCCCTCCACCAGTACCACATTCCCACCACCAATGTCCCCACACTCCCTCCCACCCAACCCCAGCCTGCACCTATAGCAGGTACCTTTCTTTCTCTCTCTCTCTCTCTCTCTCTCTCTCTCTCTCTTCTCTGTATTTCTCTCTCTTCTCTTACACTCATGGCTTCCCTACAGATATTTAAGGTTTATGATGTAAGTCTCTATGTGTATATTCAATAGTGAGTTCTAGTGTGACATTATAATTCCTCATTCCCCATCAACCTCACCAGTTTGTTGCAACTACGATGATCATTACAGTGTTTAAATGTGAAAGATCCTGGGAAGGGCCTGGTCTTAACCTTCATTATTATCTAAGCCTGTTGGCACCGGTGCAGCTATAGCTCTTAGACCAGATGTTTTTAAGTTATTATTTTTAAGTTACTTTTCTAAACATGCGATTTTTATTGCTGCCTGCTACCTACAAAAAAAAATTTTCGAACTCAGATGGCATCTGAGGTGCCTGTGATGTGGTGCCACCTTATCCACCAACTTTTTCTCATCCTTCTTTATATCAACACCAACCCCTCTGGCCCTCTCTCGTCTCTTCTAAATGTGTCATCTAACTTCCAACTCCTTGCATTTGTTTTAAATTTCTGCATTTTACAGATGAAATTTAGTAACAGATAGTGAATGCTTTCCATTTCTTAGTTGTATATGTAACATTTTCTTTTGGCCCTACCTTATTGTTTTATGTATTTAAATAAGTAAAAAATAATTTAATATCAAAAGTTAAAGGAGCAGATGTTTCCAAAAACAGGAAATAGTGGTTAACAACAGGAATCAAATATGCAGAAATGCATGTGACAAAATATATTAAACAATAAGCAAAATCAATAATGCAAGTAATGCCTTTATATAATAATGAGTTTTATAAGTGATAGAGGAACCTGTGTAAGGAATAATAAATACTTGCTGTTCAGAATAATTTGGTATGAGATTTTTTTCCAGTTTAAAATGTTCCAGTTCCTAACTTTCCCTGTAAGAATTCTCAGAGAGGTTATCCAAGCACCACTGAAAAAGGAACAAAAAAATGTATAACCTAAATAGAGGCAAGTAGGATGCAGCTGACCTGGTTCAATCCCTGGTATCACATATAGTCCCTTGACCTGCACCAAGAAGCAAGAGTGCAGAGCCAGATGTAACCTCTGAGCATTTCTAGGAGTAGAAGAAGGTTGAGGAGGAGCGGGGGAGGAGGAGGAGGATGAAGACAGGAGGAAAAGGATAAGGAGAAGTAAAAAGGAGGAGGAGGAGGGGGAGGAGGAGGTGTAGCTAGACAAATAGCAAAATAACAAGTATCAAGGAAATATATTCAACATCAATAGTTACTAGGGAAATCATGTAATATTACAATACCAATCTTAAAATTAAATATTAACAATTGTTGAAGATCTAGAGAAACTGGAACTTTCACTTTCCTGGTAGAAAACCAAACCAGTTCAACCATTATGATAAACAGTGTGGGAGTTTGTATTATATAATTGTATTATATGACCCAGCACTTCGACTCCTAGGTATGGGGGAAACATGGAGGAATGAAGACATATCTAAAGAGAGATTTATGCTTAAATGGTTATAGAAACTTTACTCATAAAAGTCAATACTTGGGAGCAACCCAAAAAACCCATCAAATTGTGAATGGATAAAAACAAACTTAGCATATCTGCATAAATTAATACACAACAAAAAATAAAAACAAGTGACAAAAATATAAGCTGTTCAGTTGCAGAGTGAAAGAAACCAGAAACAGATTGTTTATTTAAACAAAATTTTCTAAATGTCAAAGCTATTGTGATAGAAAGCAAGTTGATCATAGCCCTGTCCAAACAGTACCGTACATGGGAATCTTCAAGAAAATGTACTAACTTGATATCCTGACTATAGTACCTGTTACAGGATTGCAAATGTATTTAAAACTGATTGAATTAGTGGCTTAAAATAAATGGATTTTATTACATGTAAGCAATATAAAATAAATTATTTTTGTGTTTGCTAAAAGGCCAGACTTAAAAGGTGGTTAGGAAAATGGGAACAACGGTGGAGGAAGGTCACACTAGTGGTAAGATTGGTGTTGGAAAAACTGCCTCTAACAACTATATTACGAACAAGTTTGTAAACCATGGTGCTTAAATAAAGGAAAGATATTAAATAAATAAGAATAGGTCTGAAAGGCATATTTTTATATGTATGAGGAGCCGACTTTATAAACATGAAAAACAAAGTAGATAGGGAGTACACAGTTCCCTCAATGAAGATATGTCAACAACACAGATTTCCCCTTAGAGATCAATACTCAATTCTATCTTGACGGGAGCCTAATATAATGAGGAGGGTTGCACAGGATGCAGAGTGTGTAGATGAGATGATTCTTACATTCATTTCAATAGTGCATGTCAAGTGAATGAAGATGAATTGCTGGCTGATTTTATCCTGTGTAGAATGGGTAATATATTTTAAGAAAAGCAATTGAGACCGATATTAATAAAACTAATATGTGCTCAAATAACTTTCCTGAGATATTTTGTTTCCGAAGTCATTGGTAACTATTACAGACATTAGAAAGTTTTACAGTTTTAAAAGTTCACCTTTTAGAAGTAATACTGAGGTGTTTAAATTAATTAGTGATATCTGGAGTTAAATTTCAAATGCTCTAGTTTGATGGGTAACAAGTCTAGGAAGGAGTGAATAGAAATAGAATAAAACAGAGGCCAGATGGCCCAAGAACTGCCTCACAGTGACTGGCCATAGCAGGCAGACTCAGCCACAACAGGGAAGAGCTGGCACCCAGCTCTCCCCTAGCTCAGCTGACCAGGAGGCTCCCAGGAGGAAAGATGGGTTTTGGGAGTGGGTCCCATCACCTCTGGGGGGCCTCAAAAGCAGCCAGATGAGACTCGCCCACCACAATAGCTGCCATTTTCGCTGTCCAGATGCCACAGCACATGAGAGCCTACCCAGGAGAGACACTGATCTCAAGACCAGATTAAGAGAGTAGCCGAGTCCGAGCCCAGGTAGGCACTTCCCAGAAGTGCAAGTCACCAGGCATTCATCAGATGGAGGTGGGACCACCCCTTCCCCTCTCTATCTTTTTTATTATTATTATTATTGTTATTTTGTTACACCACCTTTAGACATACAAATACAATATTCCCATGCTTGAGTTTTGATTCTACAGTGTTTCAACACCCATCCCTCCACCGGTGCACATCTCCCATCACCAATGTCCCCACCTCCCCCCCCCCTCCCCAAGCCCACCTCCATGGCGGGTTCTGTATCTCCTATCTCTCTTCTCTATATCTCCCTCCTGCCTACCTTTCCTACACATCGTGGAATGTAGTATATTCTAGGACATGATTGGTTCCACTAGTTTGATGGACTGCGCCTGGACAGTGAAAATGGCAGCTATTGTGGTGGGCAAGTCTCGTCCAGCTGCTTCCCGGGGCCCCCAGAGGTGATGGGCCAACACCCAAAACCCATCTGTCCTCCTGGGAGCCTCATGGTCAGCTAGGCTAAGGGAGAGCTGAGTGCCAGCTCTCCCTATTGTGTCTGGGGCTCTGCATGCTATGGCTGGTCGCCTGGGGCAGTTCCTGGGCTGTGCCGCCAGGCTCTAGTTCAAGATAGAGATGGGAAGGGGTGGCCCATCTCCATCTAACCAATACCCGGTGACTTCCACTTCTGGGAGCTGCCTACCTGGGCTCGAACTTGCTACTCTGTTAATCTGGTCTTGAGATCGGCATCTCTCCTGGGCAGGTTCTGATGTGCTGCAGTGTCCAGACAGCAAAAATGGCGGCTACTGTGGTGAGCAAGTCTCATCTGGCTTTCCCTCTCTGTCTTGACCCGGAGGTCTGGAAGCCCCATCCAAAAACTGCCCCAGGCAACCGGCCATAGCAGGCAGAGACTCAGTCACAATGGGAAGAGGCTAGCACCCAGCTCTCCCCTAGCTCAGCTGACCATGAGGCTCCCAGGAGGAAAGATGGGTTTTGGGAGTGGGCCCATCACCTCTGGGGGCCTCGGAAACAGCTGGATGAGACTCGCCCACCACAATAGCCGCCATTTTCACTGCTCAGACACCGCAGCACATCAGAGCCTGCCCAGGAGAGACACTGATCTCAAGACCAGATTAACAGAGTAGTGAGTTCGAGCCCAGGTAGGAGACTCCCAGAAGTGGAAGTCACTGGGCATCTGTCAGATGGAGCTGGGGCCACCCCTTGCCCTCTCTATCTTGTCCCACAGGCCCGGCGGCCCCGCCCAAGAACTGCCCCAGGGCAACCAGCCATAGCAGGCAGAGATTCAGCCACAACATGGAGAATTGGCATTCAGCTCTCCCCCTAGCTCAGCTGACCATGAGGCTCCCCAAGTCATGCGACCAACTGCAGCTGCGCCATCCATCAAACTAGTGCAACCAATCATGTCCTAGAATATACTACATTCCACAATGTGTAGGAATGGGAAGAGGGAGGGAAAGTTAGAGAGAAAGAGAGAAAGGAGATACAGAACCCGCCATAGATGTGGGCTCGGGAGGGGGGGGAGGTTAGTACATTGGTGATGGGAGATGGGCACAGGTGGAGGGATGGGTGTTGGAACACTGTAGAGCCAAAACTCAAACATGAGCATCTTGTAATTGTATATCTATAGGTGGTGTAATAAAATAAAATATATATAAATAAAAAATTAAATTATCTAAAAAACAGGGGCCACAGAGCTAGTACATTAAGTAAGACATTTGCTTTACATGCAGCTTCAGGTTTGATTACCAGCAACCCATAGAGTCCCCTGTGCCTTACCAGAAGTTACCCCTGAGCACTGCCAGCAACACTCTCTCCACCAAAATAAGATATAAAATAAAACAATATTGGACTTGTATTGAAACTGTTGGCATAGAGAGGTGAGATAGGTAGTTCACTTTTCTAGTCTATTAATTTGTGTATTCCCCAACATTTCCATAATTAGAAGGAAGTTTCTTTTCTAAGTTTCCTATGAAAGACCTGTTTAGCATCACTTGAGCTAGGTCTGAAGTCATCCTATATTTTGTCATATAATCCTTAAGGGAGAAAAAGAAGTTGAAAATACATATTTTATCTTCTTTAAATTTTTATATCACCATGACATAGACAATTACAAAGTTATGCATGATTGGGTTTCAGTCACACAGTGATCCAACACCCATTTCCCACCAGTGCACATTTCCCAACAACAATGTGCTCAATTTCCCTCCCTACCCAATCTGCCTGTGGCAGGTACTCTCTCTCTCTCTCTCTCTCTCTCTCTCTCTCTTGCTCACTCTGGCTCTCTCTCCCTCTCTCTTTTGCACATTGTGGTTTACAATGTGCTTACAATTTGCAATACATTGAAGGGTTATTATGTAATCCCTTTACCTACTTTGAATACTCAGTTCTAGTCTCATATTACCATTTCCAACTATTATGAAAATACATACTCTTGAAAGCATTATTTTCAAGTCAAGGGGGTTGGGAATATGCCTGAGCAAATTACCTAAGGCACTCAGTGGGTGATGAGTTTAACAGGCATTACCTGACAGAGAATGACCAAAGTCTAGTGGACACAGGTTCCAGTTCTGAGCTTAGTTGATTCTATATACTTGAACTGGGACACCATTGTCCTAGTTCAAGATCATGTGGGTTTAAGAGACAATTTTCAGTCCCCTGCACTGAATAAAAGGTGAAAGGTAAGGATTCCTGCTGATGAAGAAAATGAAATAATGCAAAGTATACTGGGGCTGGAGCGACAGCACAGCGGGTAGGGCACTTGCCTTGCATGCAGCTGACCTGGGTTTGATCCCCTGGCATTCCATATGGTTCCCCTGACACTGTCAGGAGTTACTCCCTGAGTGTAGAGCCAGAAGTAACCCCTGAGCACGACCAGGTGTGACAAAAAGCAAAAAAAATAAATTAATAAATAATAATAATTATGCAAAGTATATCTATAATCAATAGGAAGACTAAAGTTTAGCCACATTGACTTAATGAGATGTTTTGAACTATAAGGTCAAGAGAATGAATGCTAGGATTAAACCAAGTACAGTCAATAAAATTATACCATCATATAATTAAAAAGACAAGCCTCAAAAAATTATAAATTTATGGGGCCGGAGCGATAGCCCAGCAGGTAGGGCGTTTGCCTTGCACGCAGCCTGCCTAAGCCGGCCCGGGTTCGATCCCCGAATCCCATATGGTCCCCTGAGCACTGCCAGGAGTAATTCCTGAGTGTAGAGCCAGGAGTAAGCCCTGAGCATCGCCAGGTGCAACCCAAAAAGCAAAAAAACATATATAAATTTAAAAAAATTTATAAAAAATTATTTAACCATGAACTATCTTTAAAGTTTCCTTGTCACAATGTGTAAAAAAAGAGGGAGAGAGATGCAGAGACAGAGAGAGAGAGAGAAAGAGAAAGAGAGGAAACAGGGCTACCTGCTGTTGAGGCAGCCTGGGGGTGGGTGGGAGGGGGTGGGGTACATTGGTGGTAGAAACGGGGCACTGGTGGAGGGATGGGTGCTGGAATACTGTATTACCAAGAACCAATTGTGAACCCTTTTGTAATTGTATGTCTCACGGTGGTATAATAAAAAATTAAAAATAGTTTCTGTGTCATATGCACACATGAACTATATGCACATATTAACTCATTTCATCACCACTATGGTGCTTTTAGGTAAATATTCCACTCTATTTCTTAGTTTAGGAAACTGAATCATGAACTTTAGGACATGTAAGTCATAAATAGCAAAACTTGGACGGAACCTAGATAATTAGTTTAGCACCACAGGCTCTTAACCTGTGGTGCTAAACCACCATTCTTCTAGGAGTAGATACAAAGGACTTAGCAAAGAAGACCTTTAAAAATATAAATGTATTGGGCCAGAGGAATAGCATAGCAGGTAGGGTGTTTGCCTCGCACATAGCCAGCCCAGATTCAATCTTTGTTATCCCATAAGGTCCCCGAGCACCACCAGGAGTAATTCCTGAGTGCAGAGCCAGGAGTAACCCTTGAGCATTGCCAGGTATGATCCAAAAAAAACAAATATATATATATAAATATATATGTGTGTATATATACAAATATACATATATGCATATATACATACATATATACATATATACATACACACACACACATATATATACTGCACCTTGAGGTGTTGCAGGTGTGGCTGCGGTGCCCGGCTGCGTCAGCAGACAGGGAGACAGTCTTGTCAACATCCATGGCTCTGCCTTGTGAGCCCTGGATGGTTGATGGTCTGACATAGAAAAAGAATGGGTCCCCTGGGATGAACCCAGAGCCATGGCAGAGCCTGGCAAGCTACTTGTAGTGTATTCAATATGCCAAAAGCACTAACAATAATGGACCTCATTCCCAACGAATGGATATGTTACTGGTGCCCACTTGAGCAAATCGACGAACAATGGGAAGACAAGTGATACACGTTATTTAAAACTCAAGAAAAGTCCACAAAATATGTGACTCAGAGATGAAATTACCTGAAAATCATAAATACATAGAGATAAGATTTATAAGAATGCTTTAGTTTAACATGTTCTGAATTTGGGGAAGATGTATTATTGAATTTCTTCTTGTCAGATTAATCTTATTTGTACCAGATTGAGAAGTCTTAAATAAGAGCAGTCTTAGTGAAAGGTGTTTGAATTATGGCGCTAGTTTATGTTTTCATGTGTACCCTCGATGACACAATTGCCTGTCCTTTTCCTGCTCTGGGAACAGGAAAGCTTGAGAAGCTCTGAACTGGGGTCTCTATCTCAGCAGCACTGCACTCTGATGACAGGATTAGGGAGTACCCTTGCAGCTGGTGTCACTGCAAGATGAAAGCCAGTTTTCTAGACGGAAAAAGAAAACTTGAAATGACCTAATATTAGGACAAGATAAGAATAGTGATACCTTTGTTTTGTTCTTTGAGAATGGAAATGTGTACAGTCTGTTACTGGTCTCCAAGGGGAAAACAGTGATTTTCTGAGCCCCCTACTTATCACTTGTCATTTGTCTTCCCGTTGTTCATCGATTTGCTTGAGCGGGCACCAGTAACGTCTCCATTCGTTGGGAATGAGGTCCATTTTTGTTACAGTTTTTGACATATCGAATACACCACGCGTAGCTTGCCAGGCTCTGCAATGGCTCTGGGTTCATCCCAGAGGACCCAGTCTTTATATTCTTGGGGGAAGCTGGCGGTCATCAATGCAGAAGCATAGCTGGGCTTGCAAGTTCCCTCTGAGAAGCTGGCATACTTAGTGGCTAACTCAGCAGGAAATTAAGAGTCCAGCTTCAGTAGAAAGCCCAATCGATCATACTCTGAGCCTAGTGTTTGTCCAGCAGAGTCAAGGGAAAGAACCACTGAATAGGCCTGCCAGCTAGATGTCCACGGGGCTCCATGTCACCCTGCAGAGCCCAAGGAGGAAATTTAGCATCTCTGGAAACTTAGCATCACACTCCAGGCCACAGACACGCCATGCGCTGAGCCCCTGCGCAGTCACCTTGGAGCCCCAGTGCTCCATCTTTTTCTCTGAGAAACATGTCAGACAGGACAACCATTGCTGTCGGGGGTCGGTCCACAACCCCCTACTAACAGAAGAAAAAAAATTTGGGGGACAGCAGGTTGATTAAAATGGAAAGAATCTGTGGCTGTATGTTATTTATTGGGGTGGGGGGTTGGGCCATACAAAATAGTGCCTGGCCAGGTTAGTGCTCAGAGACCACTCCTGGGGATGCTCAGGATACATAAGGTGTACTGGGGTATACCGGGGTCAAATCTGGCTTAGCTGCAAGACAAACGCCCTGCCTGCTGTACTATCCTCTATGGCCCTTTCTTTTTCTTTTTGGGTCACACCCAGAGATACTGTCGGGTTACTCCTGGCTCTGCACTCAGGAATTACTCTTGACAGTGCTTGGGGACCCTATGGGATGCTGGGAGTCAAACCCGGGTCAGCTGTGTGCCAGGCAAATGTCCTGCCTATTGTACTATTGTTCCACCCCTTTTTTAAATAGGGCACACCCCTTGAAGCATTGGTGGGGACCTGGGGTCACTTTTGAGATCATAGAATCTTGAAGTGTTTGTGGTCAGGGGCTACGAGAAACTCCAGCAGTGCTGTGTGGGGTTGGTGTGCAGTGCTGGGGTCACACTTGGCTTTGCACACCCCCTACATGTTGTGCCACTCAAACGATCTTCCTGATCTTGGAAGAATGTTATTTTAAAAATTTTGGAATTTTGGGTTATACCCAGTGGTGCCACTGCTTCCTCAGTGCTTGGCAGTTGCCCCTTACAGTACTTGCGGCCCATGTGCAGTGCCAAGGATCAGGTCCTCAAATCTAGGGCTCTTGCATACAAGGCACGCACTCAGCCCATTGGGCATCTCTCCTAGCCTGCTGCAGATCTTTTTTAAAAAATTTTTTAATTTTTCTTTTTGCTTTTTGGATCACACCTGGCGATGCTCAGGGGTTATTCCTGGCTCTACACTCAGAAATTACACCTGGTGGTGCTCAGAAGGACCATATGGGATCAAACCTGGGTCGGCCACATGCAAGGCAAACACCCTATCCACTGTGCTATCGCTCTGGCCCCTGCCAGAATATTTTAGATATCTTTGTGCTCTGTGTTTGGGGAACCCCAATTTTATAATGGTTTTCATGTTTTGGTTCTTTGTAATAACGTAGATAAGGATTTAGAGGTAATAATTTTGGTGGTAACTTAGAAGGTGTTTATTAAGTGATTTGTCTTTGAGCTTGTTCTGACTCTGATTTTCTATTCTGTGCTTGAAAAAAATGAACTGATAACATTTTTTGTTGTTGGTTACATTTTGGTAGAAGGAAGCAGATCCAAGCCAGAACAATAGCACAGCGGGTCGGGCATTTGCTTTACACATAGCTGACAAAGTAATTCCTGAGTGCAGAGCCAGGAGTAACCCCTGAGCATCACTGGGTGTGTCCAAAAAAGCAGATCCATTGATTTTTCATAATATTCACACCCAGGGATGTTCCTGACTTCTGGCTCTGTGCTTCGGGATCACTTCTGTGGGGCTCAGGGGACCATACGGGGTTTTGGGCATCAAACCAGCATTTGCAAGGCAAGTTCTACCTGCTATGCTATTGCTCCAGCCTGCTGTCTTTCTGTCTTTATTTTATACACCATGGTATCAGTACCCTGGGTACTTTCTTTGCTCACCGCCTCCCTCCCCTTGGGTTTTTGTCAGTATTTGATTTCCCAGTAAAATATAATAGCACTATTGACTGTTTCTGCTTCTTGAAACTCTTCCTCTGAGTTCACAATACTGTCTGGGCTTCCTTGTGTTTGTGACATTTGTACCTTGCAAGTGTTTCCTTTTCCAGCTATTAAGTTTTGGAATGTCATAGGATTCTGATCTCACCACGCTTCTGTATTCTTTTTCATAATCTGCAGCCCTCTCTCTCTATGATTGATCTCCTTGATAGAGAATTGGTTTCATGATCTTGAATCTTCAATCCAGAATTTAGTTTTTGTGCAAGGGTGGGAAGGTTGAGTCCACACCCCGCATGCTCAGGTGGTTTCTGGTTCTGTGTCCAGGGCTGACCCATGGCAGTGCTGGGGATTGAACCTGGGTCCAAAGATCCAAGACAAGATCCTGACATCCTGTAATATTTCTTTAGCCCTGGGTCTAGCCTTTGTCTCTATTGGGCCCATGTTTATTTGTCTCACTAATGTTTCCTCCATGCCGGCATTTCAGCCGCCCCAATGAAATACTCAGCTGCTTCTGTCCTCCTGACAGTGTCTCTTATTCCCGTTCCCTCCCCGTCACAGTAAATGGGTGTTCCGGCCAGAAGGTCCAAATCTGGGCATTCACTCCTTCAGTTTTAAGTCCAGAATCCATGCCTATTTTTCTCCCCCGTCCTGGCAGAGGTGTCCTTGATGCTCAGGTCAGGCTGCCTCCTGACTGGTCTCTGCTATGGGCACTCTGGAGTGCTTGTGTAGTGCTTTTTCATGCCAGTCTCTGCTGAGAACTCTTGAGCAATTCCTTGTTGCTCTTGTGTCTTTTCACTACGTAGGGTGTAGAATAATACCAGCTAATTCTGTGCTAAAACTTCCTCCCCCTGGTTTTTGGGTCACACCGGTGATTATCAGGGCTCACTCCTGATGATGCTCAGGGGACCTTATGGGGTAATGATGATTGAACCCAGCTCTCCTGGTTTTGTTACTACCTTACTGTGGGGTTCTGGTTGGAGGAGATTGTTTTGTATTTTTGCTGCTGTGTATATTTTACTGGTTTTGGCATATCGAATATGCATTGGACAGCTTGCCAGGCTCTGCCATGCGGCGCTATACTCTCATTACTTTGTGGGGCTCTCTCAGAGGGGTGGGTAGAATATTCACGGTAATTTGGAGGTTGCTCTTGTGGTTTCATGGAATGCAGGGGGTTCAACGGGGAAAGCTGGTTTCTGCTCTGCCAGGTGGGAGGAGTTCTATAAAAAGAACACACCTTCTACAAGATCATAGTCGGTGATTTTAATGCCAAGATAGGACCAAGAAGATCATCTGAAAAACTCCACATGGGGACCCATGGACTAGAATGGAACGAACAGGGTGAGAGACTATCTGAGTTCATCATGTCCACCAAGACCATTCATGGGAACTCACAGTTCCAGAAGGCTGAAGCGAAACGTTGGACATGGGAATCTCCTGGTGGACAATTCCACAATGAAATTGACCACATCATCTTCAATAGACGGTTTTGTCTGACCCATGTTTCTGTCCTCCCCAAATTCCAAACAGGATTGGACCACCGTCTCCTTCGTGCATAATTCTACTTCCCGCAACGGGGAGAAAAGGCTGCAAAGTTTAAGAAGAGAACTCCCAGAATGACCACCAACTGGGAACTCTTTGGCACCATTGCAGCAACATGGGAAGATACCACCATTGATGACATTGATGAAGAATACAACCGACTGGTTCAGCACCTCCATGATTGTGCGAAGAATGCCAAGAGAGAGAAAGACAAAAGGACGCCTGTCTTCAGAAACTCTCAAGCTCATTCACCAACGTGGCAAGGCGCAAGCCTCAGGAGACCAAATGCTAACGTCCAAGCTTGCTAAATGGTGCAGAGAAGCAATAAAAGAAGGCCTCAAAGACAGAAGAGCAGAAATACTGGAAGATGCAGCAGAAGCCGGGCAAAGCATTCGCACCGACCACCTGTCCTTCGCCAACTATAAGACCAAGATGACTGCCCTCTGACGCCCTGGTGGATCTATCACATCTTCCAGAAAGGCAATGGAGAAGATTATCCATGACTTCTACTCAGATCTCTTTGATAGCCACGTCCACCTGCCCACATACCAAATTCCACAGGATGGATATGTTATTCCCAACGTTCTCCCTTCTGAAATCCGACATACCATCTCGTTGCTAAAGAAGGAAACAGCACCAGGCCCAGACAAAGTCAGACCCGAACACCTGAAGAATCTGCCATTGGTACTCATCAATACACTAGCTCTGCTCTTCACACGCTACCTGTCCGAATGCAAGGTGCCCACCCAATGGAAAACCAGCCAGACAGTTCTACTGTTCAAGAAGGGAGAAATTCATGACATCGGCAATTATTGCCCCATCTGCCTGTTGTCTGTCATCTACAAGCTGTTTACCCGAGTCATCCTGAACAGGATTGGCAGAACACTAGATGAAGGACAACCATGCGAGCAAGCTGGCTTCCGGAAAGGATTCAGCACAATCGACCATATCCACACAGCAACCAAGCTCACTGAGGTTTGTAGGGAGTACAAGATGCCACTCTGTTTCACGTTCATTGATTTACAGAAAGCCTTTGATTCTGTGGAGACTGAAGCAGTCATCGAAGCCCTAGCCAAACAGGGTGTTCAAACCCAATATATCAAGATCCTTCATGAGTTGTATTACGGATTCACCACCAGGATCTCACCATTCTACAAAGAAGTGATCATTGATGTCAAAAGAGGGGTTCGACAGGGTGATACCATTTCACCAAAACTCTTCAGGGCCACCCTCGAGAACATCATGTGACAATTAGAATAGGAAGGAGTGGGAGTGAAGATAGATGGTCGGCAACTACACCACCTCTGCTTCGCTGATGATATCGTTCTAATAACACCAAACATAAGCCAAGCGGTACAAATGCTGGCTGACTTCGACTGAGAATGTGGAACAAACATCTCTGAATGCAGCAGTTATGTGTACCTAGGTCGATAACTCAACATAATGAATGACCTAAAACCTGAGCTGTGCAGAAGGAAGAGAGAGGGGCATGGAATGCCTTCAAAGGCATCAGAGAAATAGCTAAAAGCACAAAGAACCTCCAGCTCTGGGCACATCTCTTCGACTCCACCATTCTCCCTGCATTAACATACGCCTCAGAGACCTGGGCCATACGAAAGCAGGATGTGAATGCTATTTGGGTCTCCCAGAGAGGAATTGAAAGAGCTATGCTTGGACTATCACGCCTCACTCAAGTGAGAGAAGGAATCCGGAGTTCTGACCTCGTCGCTATTCCAGAATCAGGGACGCTGTCTCGTTTGCTAAGGCATCAAAAATCAGATGGGCTGGACATGTAATGCGATTTGGAGACAACCGCTGGACTAGAGCCGTTACCGACTGGATCCCATGGGATGTCAAATGATCACGTGGCAGCCCACTAACAAGATGGTCAGACTTCCTTGTCAAGACCCTGAAGGAATGGTTTGAGGTTCTTGATATTCCTGAATCAACCAGATGCCATTGGGCTACATTGGCACGTGATAGGGTCCAATGGAAATGTTAATGGCGCCTGCTTGAGCAAATCAATGAATAACGGGATTCAAGTGATCAAGTGATCAAGTGATCCAGTGTATATTTTAAAACTGCTCCTCTAGGTGTTGTAGGTGTGGCTGCGGTGCCTGTCTGCATCAGTAGGTGGCAGACAGGAGACAGACTTGTCAACACCCAGGGCTCTGCCCCATGGGCCCTGGATGGTTGATGGTCTGACATAGAAAAGTACTGGGCCTCCTGGGATGAACCCAGAGCCATGGCAGAGCCTGGCAAGCTACCCATGGTGTATTCATTATGCCGAAAACAGTAACAATATTGGACTTCATTCCCAACGAGATGTTACTGGCGAGCAAATCGATGAACAATGGGAAGACAAGTGATACAAATGATTTACTTTAACATTAAGATATTGTTGCAGGATTTACTAGTAAATAATAAAATATAATTAAAGCAAAGCATAGTACCTGAGGGAAAACTCCAATACATTTCCAGACCCATACCATGGCAGTCACCTGAGATTTTGACAATCTATTCACTAGTATTACTTTAGAAGCTAAAATGGACATATTATCCATGTTGTCAAATATTGGAATTTTCCAATTTTCAAAATTTTATTAAAATCCGTGACTTGCTATCAATATGTTCATTGGTCCTTGAGACAAAGAACCAAAAAAGAATCTTCAAATTTAGATTAAGATCATAGAATCCACTTTAACCAGAATCAAAAAATGCAGGAATCCAGCATCCCCTCTCCCATCCTTGGAAATCAGCTATTCAGTTAGCTACTGCTGTATAACAGGTTACAACAACAAAAAAAACACAGAATGTTTTAACATATCATCCATTTATGGTAACTGATGGCTTAATTGGCCAGAAGTTTAGGAAGGTCTTGGCTAAAAAATTGTTCTGCTTCATGGAGCTCGTACTGGGTTTTCCTGTGCTCTTCATCTGTTGGCTAGGTCTTGTCAAGAAACAGAAGGATGGTTCAGTTAAGCAACTTTCATCACTGTAAAATCTCAGAGCCTCTTCACACATCTTCTGTATCAGAGTGGTTAGACTTCCTTACATGTGACTGATTATTGGAAGGAAAGTTGTCAGACCTCCAGATCCAGAATTGGCATTGTGTTACTTCCCTCCTGCTCTATTGATCAAAGCAGATCAGGTCAAACCAGAATCCAGGGAAGGCTAACTCGCAATAAGAGAGTTAAACAACTTCAAATCATCTTTATTCTCTTGCAGAAATTCCCTTGAAAATTGTCAAGAATGGAAAAATATCCCTGTATACATTTAAGAAAAGCCAGAAAGGAATTTTTTTTGGACTATCACTATCCTCCCGTTGATCATCTATTTGCTCGAGCAGGCACCAGTAATATCTCCATATGTCCTGTCTCATGCTAGTAGAGCCCAAGGGCATCTATCGCTCCAGGAACATAAAGAGCCTCAAACCATTATATTAGGTCATGGGAATGAACTAATACAATTTTTACTGGTATTTGGCATATCAAATACAACACGGGCAGCTTGCCAGGCTTGCCGTGCAGGTGGCATACTCTTGTAGTCACCTCTAAATATAGCATTTATAGATGAACCACGCAGCCGCAAGAGGTCGTGCGAGATGGGCTGTGATAGGCTATCGCTGGGTGGAGTTCTGATGAGAGGGAAGTCTGGATGTGGAAAATGGTGGCCCGATGGAGTGGGGGGGTAATCTGGCTTGTTGTGCGGCTCTGCTGGGGTGGCGGGCCAGGGCTAGAACCCGCCATCCCTCCCGGGCACCTCGTGAGCAGCTGGGCAGAGGGAGAGCAAGTAGCAGCTCTGCCCCATGTCTGTAAATCTCTGGATCAGCATACCTGGGTCGGTCTCTGTGGTGCAATCGGTTAGAGCATTCGGCTGTTAACCGAAAGGTTGGTGGTTTGAGCCCACCCAGGGACGGAGGTGCACATTTTTCTGGACTATTCAATTTAAAACTTACATATCTAAATATTCCTGTTCTTATTCAGACCAAAAGAATATTCTTGGTCATATATAGAACTCCTATTCTTCAGTTTACCCACATAGTGAGTGTATGTAAAGTATGTGTACATGACATATGCGTTCATCAAATAACATTATTATCAAAGGAACCAAGGATAGTTCTAAATAACTAAATAACTAAACAGAACAAGGAATGAATCTTTTCATTTTTAGTTTTCTTAAAGGGTCTTAAAATGTAATACAATGACTATATGATAAAAATATAGTCATAGTTACTGGTATAAAGATGCATAGGCAATTTTTAACACATTGGATCCTTAGACAAACTCTACAAGATGGTAATATTGACTCAAAGGGCACATGAATTTGAACCTGGCTTATGAACTCTCTAATGCTTACGTTTATATTATGAATAAATGCTGGATTTTGAGATGACTACAAGACTATGCTTACCCGCATGGCAGAGCCTGGCAAGCTACCCGTGTCATATTTGATATGCCAGATACCAGTAACAATTATAGACCTCATTCTCATGACCTGATGGAATGGTTTGAGGCTCTTTATGTTCCTGGAGCAAGCAGGTGCCTTTGGGTCTACTTGCATGAGACAGGTGGCATATGGAGATGTTACTGGTGCCCGCTCGAGCAAATCGAAGATGAACGGGAAGACGGTGATACGATGATATTATGAATAGAGAAATAACAAAGGTTATCAGAGATAGGAAGAGATGGAACTTTCAAGCACAGTTGGTAAACTTGTTAGTTGTCACAGTTATTATAACCCATTTGAAAACACTTATTAGGAGACATATATTAGATGATGCAGCATTTTCACTATTGGAGGGAATCTTATATTTCCTAAAGAAGCTTGTGTATACGCACATAAGGATACATGTTGTTAGTAAACCTGGAATAGTAAATAACACAAATGGCAATGAATTGTAAAACAAATAGCTAAGTGGTGGTCTGTTCTTAGACTGACATAAGATATGATCATGACAAAGTATGACCTGTAATAATAACATTAATAAAGATGAATCTCAAAAATAGAAAGAAGCAAAAGAACAAGTTACAGATGAATATCTAAATATGATTCCTTTTATACAAAAAAAAGCTACTAAAATGCATACCAAGAGATGTAACTATAATGAGGTATGACAATCCAGCACAAGATTCAGCCAGGAAGGAGAATATGATCTGGTAAAAATACCCAAGGAATACATAGAATAAAGCAGACGTCTATCACTGGGCTCAGGTAGAATTTCATTCTATTACTTTTCTATCAACTAACAATGCATTTCTCATATGGTTCACCATGTTGTTTGCCTGGCACAACACAATCCCTATGTTGAGTTTGCCAGCATGGCATGGTCCTCTTTGCATGACCTCCAACCTGAGCAGCATAACGTCCCAGGGACTAAAAACACCAGGCCTGTACCACTGGTAATGGCCCTGGGACCCCAAGCTCTGTTGTGAGTAGTCAACATTTTTAAAGATGTGAGATCTATCTATCTGTCTGTCTGTCTGTCTGCCTGCCTGCCTGTCTGTCTGTCTACATAGATATATACACATTGGATAATTATTTAGTTACTAGTAAAGGTGAAATTTTGCCTATAGCTACAATATAGATGAAACTCGATAGCATCATAATAAACACAATAAGTCAGAGAAATAAAGAAACAAAGTAAGGAAATAGACAGTGCCCAAGGAGAATCAGTCCTTAGTCTTTGACCACAAAAGAACTGTAGTTACCAAGCTTAGGAGGCAGGTATGATGCAGAGACATTGTTCCTCTAAACCATATAAACATTTATACTCTTGTAAACTAATGTTACCTCAAGAAAAAATTTTAAAAGACAAGTAATTGCTTCTTTAATAAAATCTGTGAAATTACTTTTTTTTTTTTTGCCTTTTTGGGTCACACCTGGCAATGCTCAGGGGTTACTTCTGGCTCTGCATTCAGGAATTACTCCTGGCGGTGCTCAGGGGACAATATGGGATGCCGGGATCGAACCCAGGTTGACCATGTGCCAGACAAATGCCCTATTCATTGTATTATCCCTCCAACCCCCTGAAATTACATTATTTTTAACTTAATGTGAAATATATGATTCGATTACCTTTTCATTTGATGGTCTTTTTTTCAGTTTTAAAGACACAACAGGGGCTCTAGGGCAGTGCTCTGGGCTACACCCAGGCTCTGTGCTTGGAGTTACTCCTGGATGTGCCTGAGGGACCATATAGTGTTGGGAATTAAACCCAGGCCCCAGGATGCAAAGTATTCACTCAGGATCTTTGAGCTATTTCCTCCTCTGAATTTCATGTTTTACTTTTTTCTTTCTTTAAACACCTGTGGTTTATAAAGTTGTTCATGACTGTTTGTTACAGGCACTCAATATTCCAACACCAACCCCCACCACCACTGTCACCTTCCCTCCACCATTCTCTCCATTTTCCCGAACAGCACCCTTCAAGCCTACCCCCATAGCAGGCCCACATTTATTTATTGTATATTGCTTATTACCATTAAAAGGACTAATAAAATTATCAAAAATACCTCAGTAAAAGGAAATTTGTGAAAATTGTTGTATCTCACCATGGGGTCATTAAGTCCTTGCTAAGCTGTTGTTGCGAAGTTAATCCTCCTGTGTTAATGTTTTTGTTAGTTAAGATTAGTTGGCTTCTATATTACATTTCCATCCAATCTCCGTGCCCCTACTGGGATGTTCCTATTGTAGAGTTGGGTGATATCGCTAAAAAACATCCAGAATATATAATTGGGCAATCTGGCCAGAGGCATGGCTGCAGCTGTTGGGGGGTTGGGGGTGAATGCAGCTGCCTGGGCTTTGATAGGGCAGGAACTTGGTACAACCCTCTCCAGAGACAGTGCCAGAGTTTTCAGCTGGGACCGGGGATCTAAGAGAATTTTGCAGGTAGTTGATCTCTTTCAAGATTTATTTATGAGACTCTGAACAGGGTTAGTAGATGTGCTTACATGGCAGCAGCTGAATTTCATGTTTTAAAACACTACCACAGGGGCTGGAGTGATAGTCCAGCAGGTATGGCATTTTCCTTGTTTAAGCAGCCAACTTGGGTTCTATCCTCAGCATTCCATATGGTCCCCCCAAGCACCGCCAGGAGTAATTACTGAGTGCAGAGCCAGTAGTAACCCCTGAGTATTGCCAGGTGTGACCCCAAAAATAAATAAATAAAACACTACCACAGACCAACTATCACTTGTCACTTGTCTTTCCGTTGTTCATCAATTTGCTAGAGCGGGCACCAGTAACATCTCCATAAGTCCTGTCATATGCTAGTGTAGCCCAAGGGCATCTGCTCACTCCAGGAAGATGAAGAGCCTCAAACCATTCATTCAGGTCATAGGAATGAGGTCTATAATTGTTACTGGTTTTTAGCATATCAAATACGACACGTGTAGCTTGCCAGGCTCTGCCGTGCAGGGAGGGATACTCTTGTAGTAGCCTCTCATCTTGAGCATTTATTGATAAACCATGCGGCCACTTTGCAGCTGCGTAAGATGGGGAAAGATTGGCTTTTCTCCTGGGTGGTTTCTGACAAGCTGTGGAGTCCGGATGTTGAAAATGGTGGCAATAGTACTACTACAGATTTTTTAATTTTTTTTTTAAAAGTAGATCTGGGGCTGGAGCAATAGTATAGCAGGTAAAGTACTTCCTTTGTACACAACCAACCGAGGTTCGATCCCCAACATCCCCTTGAGCCTTTTCAGGAGTGATCCCTGAGCACAGAGCCAGGAGTAAGTCCTGAGCATCACTATGTGTGACACCACCCTACCTCCCACCCCACTCCACAAAAAAAGTAGATCATGTAGTGTTATCATACAAAGTTAACAATAATAATAAAATTGCATAAAGACACATCTCTTCGACTCCACCGTTCTCCCTGCATTAACATACGCCTCAGAGACCTGGGCCCTATGAAAGCAGGATGAGAATGCGATTTGGGTCTCCCAAAAGAGGAATCGAAAAGAGCTATGCTTGAATATCACGCCTCACTCAAGTGAGAGAAGGAATCCGGAGTTCTGACCTTCATCAACAATTGAGAGTCAGGGACGCTGTCTCGTTTGCCAAGGCGTCGAAAATCAGATGGGCTGGACATGTAATGTGATTTGGAGATGACCGCTGGACTAGAGCCATTACTGACTGAATCCCATGGGATGTCAAAAGATCACGTGGCTGCCCACCTACAAGATGGTCAGACTTTTTTTGTCAAGACACTGAACGAATGATTTGAGGCTCTTTGTATTCCTGGAGCAAGCAGATGCCATTGGGCTACACTGGCACATGATAGGGTCAAATGGAAATGTTACTGGTGCCTGCTCAAGCAATTCAACAAATAAAGGGATGTTAAGAGATCAAGTGGCCGGGTTCGATCCCCGGCATCCCATATGGTTCCCCGAGCACCACCAGGAGTAATTCCTGAGTGCAGAGCCAGGAGTAGCCCCCTGAGCATTGCTGGGTGTGACCCCAAAAGGCAAATAAATAAATAAATACATAAATGAATAAATAAATAAATAAATAAAATAGATCAAATGATAATAAAAGAGAAAGGCAAATTTTACTGCTTTGGTGTGGAAATTGAAATTATTGTAATACAGTGTTTTAATTATTACCTTATATTTTGTAATATAAATGTGTTAGAGCATAAGAGATTAAGGTTTCCTCAAATTGTCAAAAATTTTCCACCTTAACAAAGGAAATAATAAAATAATTATAAAAAATTCAAGTGAAATCCACTTTTTCTACGTGTTGCCGTAAATGCAAAGCAAAAAAAGATTTTTTACAGTTTCCCCCTTCATTTATTAATAAGTAAAAGTCAAAAATGATGAAAGAGAAGTTCAAATTCTCTTCATATCAAAGTCAGGGCCTTATTCTTAGTTGATTTAATGGGTAACATATTAGGTCCAAATAAAGCTAATTAAAATTCATCCATTCTCTAAAGATTAGATTAAAATGACAGTAAATTATGCACCAGGTAAGAAGTCATGCTTTTAGAGAAATCTGAAGAACTATATTTCTTCAATTGAGAAACTTTATAGCTATTTTTAATTATTAGTTTGATGTATCTCATTGTTTAAAAGTTCATGAGTAACACATTCCAAAGAATGTGATTATCTAATATGTATACTTAAATAACCATCTCCGAGGCAAAGAATGAAACCCAGGTTATAAGGTGTGGGTTTGTTTACCATCAGTGCTATTAATAGGATTCCCTAGTAAAACTCATTATGATTATTTGGACATAAGTAACATCAGGTCAATTCTACAATGTGTGTGTGTGTGTGTGTGTGAAGCATTGTATAATACCTCTAAGCCTGTAACCCTGAAGCAGGCTGTTACTATCCTCATTTTCTCATGTAAGGACTATGACTCCTGGAGAAATTAAACATTGTTTTCAGCACTGCGCTGATGCTAACTGTCCAGATGAATACTGAAAATTGTATCTTCCACTGTTATGCACTTTTGTGCTTGTATCCATTAAAATAAAATCTCTCAGGAACTGGAGAGATAGTATACAGGGGGTGTTTGCGTTGCATGTGGCCAGCCCAGTTTGATCCCCAGCACTTCATATGGTCCCCTGAGCACCATAAGGAGTGACCCCTGGGCACAGAATCTGAGCATCAGTGGGTGTGGCCTAAAACATAATAATAATGATGATGATAATAATAATAATAAAATACAAAGCATCTATATTATAACTAATTCTTTAATTCCATTATGAATGGAAAATTTTACCATGTTTCCTAAGCACCATAAAACGGTCTACCCAAATAAATCATTTTTCTCTAAACTGTTACTTCTAAATACAATAAAATGAAAATGAAATATTCAATCATGATATTATCTCCACTAGGTATTAAAACAAAATTTCCTTTGGAAGGCTGAACTATACTCAGCAGTGCTGAGTGCTTACTCCTGGCTCTGTACTCAAAAATCACTCGGGGGCCGGAGTGATACCATCCGTGAGTACAATGAATGAGTACAATGATACTCACTGTACCACAGTGAGTAGGGCACATGCTTTGTAAGTGGCCAACCCGAGTTCGATCCCCAGGATCTCTTATGGTCCCCCAAGCCCACCAGGAGTCATTTCTTAGTGCAGAGTCAGGAACACTAATAGTGATTGGGAGTGACCACTGAGAAAGAGAGTCAACATGGAGTCTATTTCTGGCTGTTACTCTCATGGCTTCCAACGTATACAGCGTGGACTAGGGGTGATGCAGAGATTGTACATCAGGGAAAGTGCTAATCTTGCTTGTGACTGGCCAAAATTCTATGCTGAGTAATCCATATGGAGTGATCCCTAGGTGCAAAGTCAGAAGTAAGCCCTGAGCACAGTTGGGTGTGGTCCCAAAACCAACTAATAACACTGTGATAAAACCAGTTTTCTGTTTCCTCATTGCTCTCTGCCTCCCTATCATGGCCATAGAAACAAAGGAACATTTTAAAACTGAACTCACAGCACCACCTGCAGTAAACCACAGAAGCTAACTCAGATATATAAGCAGAAAAAATTCTTCAAGCTATCATTGCAGAGATATCACAGAGTTCCTCAAAAGAAAATATCAGATCTCCAGAGGGCAAAGACACAGAAATGGAGAAGTAATGAACAAAGAACAGAGAAGGATCATCATAATAAAACTGTTCAAAAAAAATTAGAGAAGCTCAATAAATAGAGATGGCTAAGAGAACAGAAATGAGCTACAAGGGCACAAAAAAGTTCCTTACCAAAGACATTGATAATATTTTTTAATTCCAAAGAGATGCTGAGTATAATGTGCACATTGAAATACATTCAACCTAACACAGAAAGCATTACGAATAGGCTCAATCTCGTGGGAAAATATCATATATGTTTATTTTTATTTTTTACCTTTTGGGAGATGCTGCACCCCCAAGATGCTCAGTATTCTATTTCTTTCCCTTTTTTATTTTTGGGGTCACACCTGGTGATGCTCAGGGGTTACTCCTGGTGATACACTTGGGCATTACTCCAGGCAGTGCTTGGGGGACCATATCAAATCTGGGTAGGCGACTTGCAAGGCAAATGCCTCATCTGCTACAATATTACTCTGGCCCCCAAATTTTTTTTTAACTGAAGGAGTGTATCTCACTGTGACTCAATACAATTTTTTTTCAAAAACTGAAAGTAAATTAATACTAATGACTCCAACAGCAGAGGAAAGAGAAACAATATTTAAGGAAAATAAAGAAAATATATAATGTTTATCCATCCAAAATGAACATTAGTTTAATTATCAAAAAATCAATAATAAATGAGAAAATGGAAAAAATAGATAGCATACACATACTTCTCTTCAGGTTTTAATCAGACTCTCAGCAAGACTCTATAGGCTAGAAGAGAATGTAATGACATACTCTTATTAACAAAAGATAAATGCTGTCAAAGTATACTTTACTTTACCATGGAAAATACTAAAATGTGATTGAGAAATAAATGTTTTGTTTTCAGACAAACAAAAGTTAACAGAATTTACCACCACCAAATTTGCTCTATAACATACATTGAAAGGAATTCTACAGGAAAAGAAAAGGAACACAAAACCTTTAGAAAGGAGATGATTAATATAGTAACAGAAATAAAAACAAACCCTGAGAACAATAAAACATAAAAAAATCCCAGGGCTGAATCTACTCTGGGAAACCAAAAATACGCAGCGGAAACACCATCCCTACTTTTATGTTCATAGCAGCATTATTCACAATAGCCAGAATCTGGAAGCAACCAGAGTGCCCGAAAATCGATGACTGGATAAAAAGCTTTGGTACATCTACACAATGGAATACTATGCAGCTGTTAGGAAAAATGAAGTTATAAAATTTGCCTATAAATGGATGGACATGGAGAAGATTATGTTGAGCGAAATTAGCCAGAAGGAGAGAGACAGATACAGAATGACTGCATTTATCTGCATAACATAAATATATATGTACATATTATGATACCAATATCCAAGGTCAAGTGAAACATGGATCAGGAGGTCTTTTCAAAGGTGGAAATTATCACAAACGTGTGGGAGTCAGAGGCTAGGTAAGACAGAAAATGGAACAGTGTGATAACAATTATCGAGGGTACTAATGCCAACCTAGAACTGAGCATTAAATAGAGGCCAAAAGATACACATGACAACCTTTTAATGTATGTTCTGTAATCCATAGCCTGGAAGGGAAGGAAAAGAGAAAGAGAGAGAAATGGAAAAAAATAAAGAACCTGCCATGGAGGAGGGCTGGGGAGGGGGAGGGAACCGGGGACGTTGGTGGTGGGAGATGGGCACTGGTGGCGGGATGGGTGCTGGAACACTGTATGACCAAAACCCAAATATGAACTTTTTTAATTGTATATCTTTGTAATTGTAAAAATAAAAAATTTAAAAAAAAGACCCAGGGCTGTGGTTCAAGAGGTAGAACACAGGCCTTCATTGTGCAAAGACCCAGATTCATGGATCCCCTTTGCACCACAGGGCACAGGGACCCTATTAGCACAGGTGTAACCCTGATGGCTCTTGAGTTTCAGTGGCTATATTACCTCACAACAATAATCTTTATAATTATATATACATATATGTATATATATGTATATATATGTATATATATATCACAGCCTGGCTCGTGTGGCCACTAGCGGCGCCGCAGTTCATCAATAAATGCTTTATTTAGAGGTGACTACAACAGTATGCCACCCACATGGCAAGCCTGGCAGGCTGCTCGTGATAGTATTTGATAAGCCAAATGCCAATAACATTTATATTAGGTCATTCCCGTGACCTAATATAATTGTTTGAGGCTCTTTATGTTCCTGGAGCGGGCGGATACTTTTGGGTTCTACTAGCATGAGACAGGACATATGGAGATATTACTGGTGCCCGCTCTAGCAAATAGATGATTAACGGGAAGATAGTGATAGTGATAGTGATAGTGATAGTGATAGTGATAGTGATAGTGATATGTATAAGCACATATATTGGGAAGAGCAGATTCTGTGTGGTAGTCAAATGATGACAAGTTGGTACAGCACACAAAAAGGACAATTAAAAATATATTAAGTTACGGCCGGAGCAATTATACAGAGGGGAGGGCATTTGCCTTGCATGCAGTCAACTCGAGTTCAATCCTCAGCTTTCCATATGGTCCCCCGAGCACTGCCAGGAGTGATTCCTGAGTGCAGAACCAGGAGTAACCTCTGAGCATTGCTGGTGTGACCCAAAAAGCTAAAATAAATAAATAAATATAAATAAATATATATTAAGTTAGATACGGGCGGAGAGATTAGTACAGCGGGAAGGGCATTTGACTTGCTTGTGGCCAATCCAGGTTCCATCCCTGGCATCCCATATGGTCCCCCAAGCACTTCCAGGAATAATTTCTGAATGCAGAGCCAGGAGAAACCCCTGATCATTGCCAGGTGTGATCCAAAAAGCTAACAACAAAAACAATAAAAACTCAGATGCAATTTCATAGGCAACAAAAACACCTCACAGAAACAAAAATCTAGAACACATTGCATTCAGAAGAGAAAACTAGAGAAAATCACCAAGTGAATCATCCTCATGAAAAGATTTAAAACAAATCTAAAATTAGGGAAAAGCAATCAGAAAAAAAAGATAAAGTAGCAGAGGCACATAAAGTGGCATATGTCAACAATCACCCTAAAAGTGAATGATGTGAATTCAGCAATTAAAAGATCAAAATTGGCTAGATGAATATAACGGTGGGATTGATCTGATCTGTACACCAACATCAGCTATAAAGACAAATATAGGCTAAGGGTGAAAGGGTAGAACAATATATTAAGAATAAAACTAGGAACTGCTGTTCTCATCTCTGACAAAAATAGATTTTCCACACACAGGTTGAATATAATAAGTTCATCACGAGGAAAATTCAACAAGAAAGCCTAACAATCACATTATATATATAATATATATATATATATATATATATGAATGCAACATTTATGAACACAATATCGGAGCACTCAAAAATACACAATTATTAACAGACCTCATGAATACATCAATAATAACACAACAATGACAATGGATCTCAACACATCACCTAATAGCAGGAAATGCTATTAAGAGACCACATAAGCACCAAGAAAATAATGCAATTAAATAAGGTAGTCAAAGAGATGGACTTAGCAATACGGAAACTTCCATCCCAAAAGAAATAAATATACATTCTTCTCATGTGAGAGTGGAAGATTCTCAATAATGGTCATGTATTTGGGACATCCCTCCCATAAAAAGTAACAATAAACATAGAAGTTTGAATTCACATCAAGCATCTTTGCTGTGACAATGGTATGTGACTAGAAATCTACAATAGAAAGATAAGGAGAAAAACTCAAATATGTGAAGACTAGACAACATTTTTCCTAGTAATTCGTGGGTCAATAAAGAAATGCAAAAAGAAATAAGAAAATGACCAGAAGCAATGAGAAGAAAAATGGGCACTCTCAGATCTTATGGGATAAAGAAAATAATGGGGAAAGTTCATCACATAACAAGCCTATATCAATAAATAATCTATCTCATACCCAAGGGGACTAGAAAGAAGGAACTGGACCAAAGAGAAAGTTCAATGGACTGAGCACATGTCATACATGCAAGTTCCATCCTCAGCAATACAGAGGCCCATAGGACGGCTGGGTGTACTTGCCAAACACAGAACCAGAAGTAGTCCCTGTGAATTGCTGGGTGTGAGTGCCAACCCACCCCACTTCCCCAAATATAAAAGTGAAGAAGATAGTACATCAGAGATAGTACAGCATGTAAGGCAATTGCCTTGCATGCAGCTGACTGAGGTTCAAACCCCAACACGATATATGGTCCTTGAACCCCACCAGGAGTGATCCTTCTGAGCACTGCCAGAGGAAGGAAGGAAGGAAGGAAGGAAGGAAGGAAGGAAGGAAGGAAGGAAGGAAGGAAGGAAGGAAGGAAGGAAGGAAGAAAGGAAGGAAGGAAGGAAGGAAGGAAGGAAGGAAGGAAGGAAGGAAGGAAGGAAGGAAGGAAGGAAGGAAGGAAGGAAGGAAGGAAGGAAGGAAGGAAGGAAGGAAGGAAGGAAGGGAAGGAGGGAGGGAGGTGGAAGGAAGAAAGGAAGGAAGGGAGGGAGGGAGGAAGGAAGGGAGGGCAGAGAGTACAGTGGGTAGGGCACTTGTCTTGCATGCTGCAACTTGGGTCCATTCCCCAGTACCCAATATGGTCCCCAGAGCCCCACACAGGAGTGTCTCTGAACATCCAGGAGTAAACCCTAAGTACCACCTGATGTGGCCCAGGAACAAACATATATATGTATCTGTGTGTGTGCACACACACAAAATAGCTACACACATATACATACATAAACACACACATATATAGTTTATTTAAATAAATTAAACAGTCCAAAAGAGGTTTGCTACAAAGAGTAGCAAAACCAAGAGTTAGATCTTTGATAAGACCAGAAATGAAAAAGGCAAACTTACAACTGATACAACAGAAATACAAAGAATCTTAGAAGACTACTATGAATATCCATAGGCAAATAAGTTGGACTTTAATCCATCAACTCTAAAAGGATTAAAGATTAGTATATTAGACTCAAAAGCATAAAATATAGGTGTCATAATCTGAAGTCTCAGCATCACAAATATACTTGGAGACTCAACTCCACTGGCAAAAGAAACAAAAATCAATAAAAAATCAAATGGTGCATCAGATTTTTTAAAAAAATATTATGTAGCAAATGTTCATAGAAATGACCACAAAAACAAAGAGCAGCCTAACAGTTGGAATGAATATTTATACACCATAAATATAACAAGGAGTTAATAGCCAGAATGTTTTTTTTTAATTTTACATAAGCCAAGACTAAAACAAGCAACTTTATAAAAAGAAAAACCAGGAAAAACCTGAATAGACTCTTCTACAAATAAGACACAGATAAGACTGAATAGACTCTTCTACAAATAAGAACCACAGACACTGAAAAATGCTCAGTATCCCTTATTGTTATGGAAATGCACATCAAAACCACAGACATCTCATACAGGTGAGCATGATCTAAACATGTGTCAAAAAGATTGGAAACAAGAAGCATTGGTAAGGTGGGAGGGAAAAGAAACCCTAGTGGTGGGAACATAAATCAGTGAAGCTTCTATAAAAATGGTATGGACATTCCTTAAAATATAAATAAAATATTATAAATTATATATTATCTAGTCATATCACTCTTAAGAATATATTTAAGGGTCAGAGCGATAGCACAGTGAGTAGGGCATTTGCCTTGCATGCCAACAACCTGGGTTTGATCCCCAGCATTCCTTATGGTCACCCTAGCACTGCCAGGAGTGATTACTGGATTACTGAGTGCAGAGCCAGGAATAACCACTGAGTAATGCTAGGCATAGCCAAAAAAGCAAAATATATATATATATATATTTAAATGACATGAAAATACTAATTTGAATATTTGGACCCCGATGTTCTTAGCAGCATTATTTACAATCGCCAAATATGGAATTAACCTAAATGTCCATTAATAGAAAACCGGGTAAAGAAGCTGATAGATGAACCTGGATCAATAATACAGTCAATAGGAAGCTTATCACAGAGAGAAGGAACAGAGTGCTAATAATTGTTGAAAGTGTTAATACCAACCTAAAATTGAGCATTAAATACAGGCAGAAAGATACACATGATAACCTCTAAATGTATGTATTGCAATCCACAATGTGTAAGAGAAGGAAGAGAGAAAGAGAGATAGAGAAAGAGATAATAAACCTGCCATAGGGGCAGGCTAGGGAGAGGGAATCGGGGACATTGGTGGTGGGAAATGTGCACTGGTGGAGGGATGGGTGCTGGAATACTGTAAGACATAACCCAAATATCTTTGTAATTGTATATCTCATGGTGGTATAATAAAAATATTAAATTAAAAAACAGGAAGCTTACCTTGAGAGCAGATGACGCAGGTTTCATCACCGGCACCATGTATAGCCCCTTGAGCCCTCCAGTAATGATCCCTGAGACAGGTCTCTCTATAGTACAAAATATCTACGTATTTCCATACTTTAGCTATTGTGGGCAATTTTGCAATGATCAGGAGAGTATAGATATCATTTTGAGATTATTCTTTTACTTTCTTTAGGAATATACCTATTGGCTTGCTGCATCACCTGGTTCAGTTTTAACTTCTGGAGAATTCCATACTGTTTTCCATGACTGTACTAGTTAACATCTCACTAGCAGTGCACAGGGTTCTATTTTCTATATAACTATCTTCCTTGAAAGAGGCCAACCCAGATTCAGAACTCACAACCCCATATTGTCCCCCAATCCCTATGAGTGCAAACCCAGGAGTAAGTCTTGAGCATGGCTGGATGTGTCGACCACCCTCCAAAGAAAAAGGCTCTAGTATCAAAACAACTTGCTATCTTATATTACTTCTTGTTTGTTTTTTGCTTACTTGCTTTGTTTGGGAGCCACACCTGCCAGTGCTCAGGAGTCACTCCTGGTGTTACACTCAGGAATCATTTCTGGCAATGCTTCGGCAACCATATGGGATGCCGGGATTGAAACAGTTGGACACATGCAAGGCAAGCAACCTACCCACTGTACTAGTGCTCTGGCCCCTTAGATTCCCATCTTTGGTCTTTAGTTCTTACCTTCTCACCTGCATAGACTAAAGCATGAAATATAACTACAAGTATTTGAGGGAGAGATTAGCTATGTAGGCATGGCCTTGTAGGTCGTTGTCCATGGTCCTGAATAGTTACACACACTTGTGTTGCTTCTCTGGGAAGTAAATGTGGCTAAGGAAGGATATAGAGGTAAAGATGAAGCTAGGAGGACCTAGCAGAACCTGATGTGATGCAAAGGAAAAGAAGATTAAGATAGCTTAACCAGCACTGTCCAGAAGGAATGTATACAATTATGGCAATATTCTGGTACTGAACTGTTCAGTTCAGTTTGCTCTCGTGAGCTGGGGAGAGACCATGCTGGCAGGACTCGGAGTGGAGTTTTGGTCCCTGCCCTTTCCTCCGCCTCCATGCCAGTTGCCCCAAAAAAGAGAGAGACCCACCCACATCAGACTCAGCTAATTTGCAACCCCGGAAGAGATCCAGACCCATCCACTTCAGACCCACAGCTGCTCTGCTCGGCCGGCCCCATGTGGAAGCAACCCATGGAGCTGACCTCCCGGTAAGGGGCTCGGCCATCCCTGGCTGAGTCCAACATTGCTCCAAGGGTTTGCTCTCATGAGCGGGGAGAGACCATGCTGGCAGGACTCGGAGTGGAGTTTTGGGCCCTGCCCTTTCCTCCTCCTCCATGCCAGTTGCCCCGAAGAGAGAGACCCACCCACGCCAGACCCACATGTCCCGATATTTTTATAGGATACTGAATTTTGCATAAGGTTTTTCCCAATTTCTTTCACATTTATACATAGAAAACAGTTATAGACATGTTTTAACTGATACTAGTAAGCCTGGCAAGAAGCCAGAGCAAACCACACATCATGCAGTTAGTCATTCTCAACATCCAGACTCCATAGTTCCTCAGAGCTCCATCCAAGAGAAAACCTGATCTTCCCCTTTAAGTTTCATCAGTAAATGCTTGGGTTGAGAGCCTTCTACTGAGACTATACCACCTGCACAGTAAAGCCTGGCAAGCTACCGTGTTTTATTTACTTTTTATGCCAAAGACTAATAACTATTATGGACCTCAGTTCCATAACCTGAAGAATGGTTTCGGGTTCCTCCTGTCCCTGTAGCAAGTAGATGCCCTTGGGTTGCACTTGCTCGTGACAGGACTAATGGAGATGTTACTAGTGCCCACTCAGAGCAAATCGATGAACAATGGGAAGACAGTGACAGACAGTGATACAGTGAACTGTTCAGAGTAGCTTTGAACTAGTTCATTCAAACGATTTGAAAGAGGCAGGGTGTTTGCAGTACAAGCAGTCAGCCAACCCTAGTTTGATGCCTGGTACCATATATGGTTCCCTGAGCACTCCAGGAGTGATCCTTGAGTACATCAGGGTATGCCCTCCAAAAAATAATAACAATAATAATAATAAAATTGTGCAAACTATATTGTCACTACTTTAAATGTGTTGAGTCACAATCACTAGGAGAAATATAGATAGACATTATTTACCAGGAAATTCTTTTTTTCTTCTTTTTTAAAATATTTTATTATGCCGCTGTTATATATACAATTACAAGTTGTTCATGCTTGAATTTTGGTTCTACAGTGTTCCAACACCCATCCCTCCACCCCTGCCCATCTCCCATCACCAATGTCCACACCTCCCTCCCCCTTCCCCAAGCCTGCCTCAATGACAGGTTCTTTATCTCCTTTCTCTCTTTCTCTCCCTCCTTCTTGCTTCTTTTTCTTACACATTGTAGATTGTAATATATTCTAGAACATGATTGCTTCCGCTAGTTTGATGTACTAGGTCTGGACCACAAAAATGGTGGCTATTATGGTGAGCGATTCTCATCCAGCTGCATCTGAGGCCCTACAGAGATGAAGGGCCCACTCCCACAACCCATCTTGCCTCCTGAGAGCCTCATGGTCAGCTGAGTGAGAGGAAATCCGGATTGCAGCTCTCCCCCATACATCTGAGTCTCTGCATCATGGCCTAGAGCCCTGAGGGAAGTTTGTGGGCAGGGCCACCAGGCCTCTGGGATGGGTCAGAGAGGGGAATGGGGACCCCAGCTCCATCTCCAGGAACACCCAGTGACTTCCACCTCTGAGAGCCGCCTACCTGAGCTCAAATTTGGCTGCTCTGAGCTGGTCTTGAGATCAGCAAATCTCTTGCTTTGGTTCTGATGAGCTGTGGGGTCCAGACCACGAAAATGGCGGCTATTATGGTGAGAGAGTCTCATCTGGCTGCTTCCAAGGCCCTACAGAATTGATGGACCCACTCCCCAAATCCATCTTGCCTCCTGGGAGCCTCATGATCAGCTGAACTAGGGGAGAGCCTGATGGCAGTTTTACCCCCGTTCGTCTGAGTCTCTCATCTTTCTCTCTATCTCTATTTCTGTCTCTGTATTTCTCTCTCTTCTCCTATACCTTGTGACTTGCCTTACAGTTTATGATGAAATTATCTATGTGCATATTCAGTAGTGATGTGTGAGGTACTGAGTTTGTTCCATCGGGTTATATATTCCCCTGAGAACTATCAGGCATTACCCTGGTGACCCAAGCACCACTGGGCATGGGCTCTATCTCTCTCTCCCTTTTTGGTCAAGTGATAGACAAATGCCTTATATCCCATCTGGTCTCTCCAATTCCTGCCTCAATTTTTTGAAGTTTGTTTTATTCATAAAAAATTTGATCCAGCAATAGCACTCCTGGGAATATACCCGAGAGACCGAAAAACACATAGCAGAAACACTATCTGTACTTCTTTATTCATCTCTGCGCTATTCACTATAGCTAGAATCTGGAAACAACCTAAATGTCCGAGAACAGATGACTGGCTAAAGAAACTGTGGTACATCTACACTATGGAATACTATACAGCTGTCAGAAAAGATGAAATTATGAAATTTACCTGCAAATGGATGGACATGGAGACTATCATGCTGAGTGAAACTAGTCAGAAGGAAAAGGACAGATATAGAATGACTGCATTCATTAATAGGATATAAATAGATACCAGTGTTTTACCAAGTGTGGGAAATGATAATGGCAGATTAAAACTCACCATTGAATATACACAAAGAGACTTAGGTGATAAACTCTAAATATCTGCAGGGCTAGCCACAATGTGTAAAAGAAAGGGAGAGAGATACAGAGAGAGAGCGAGACACAGAGAGAAAGAGAGGAAACTGGGGTACCTGCTATTGAGGCAGCCTGGGGGGTGGGCAGGGAGGGGTGGGGTACATTGGTGGTGGAAATGGGGCATTAGTGGAGGTATGGGTGCTGGAATACTGTATTACCAAGAACCAATTATGAACACCTTTGTAATTGTATGTCTCACGGTGGTGTAATAAAAAATTTTAAAAATTAAAAAAAAAATAAAAATAAAATAAATAGGTGTCAGAAAAATAGTATTAGGTAGGGTGTTTGCCTTACATGTAGCCAACCTGGGTTCAATCCCAAGCATTTCATATGGTCCCTTGAACATGACAGGGGTGATTCTTCAGTTCAGAGCCAGGAGTTATTCCTGAGTACCACTGAGTATGGCCCATTCCCCCAAAAATTATATGTATTTTAATATCTGAATATTAATTTTCATATTTATCATCTTTATATATATAATGGATATACAGTTTGAATTTTGAAAATATTGAATTTAAAGATATACATATACATATATTTGTATATATATAAAAAGAAATATATATATCTATCTCCAGCAGACCCACTGTCAGCTCTGACTTTATACCAGGAAACAGAGGCTCAAAACAGTTGCTAAATTTCCCAAATCTCCTTTTGTATCCCAAAATTCCTTAAGGACCAATTGACACAAACTCTAAGCACCTGTGTAATCCTGCCCTTAAGACACAGTACTGCCACATTACTGTTACATTCATAGGCTATTTTCCGTCTTTCCTCATGCACTTTTGTCTAGTTCAGAGAATTAGTTCTTTGCCTTCTTTTTGCTTCCTTTTTGGTTCTCAGTCCCTACCCAATCTCAGCCTTTCACAATCATTATCCACAGTCAGGATGTGGAGAGAATTCTCATGACATTGACTTTCAAATTAAACCCACCTAGAACAGACCTGCAGCCTGATGAATGATTAAATCATCCATAAATTTGATCCATCCTTAAAACACTGTGGCTTGGCCTGCCATTTCTCAAGGTTCACATACTGCTCACATTTCACAGCATGCCATACTTCTGAGCCCACCAGGCTTCAATATTTCTTTAATAATGAAAGTCAGAGATGAAACAAAGTAATTATTTTTCAGGACTGAAAATTCAATATTCAGTAAGTGTTCATGCACCATGTTCCTGCCACAATGATCAACATGCCAGGCGCACATTTACATCACACTTTAAATTCACTCTTTACAATTTCTCATGCCTTGCCATGTGAGTGACAGGATGTGAAGACTATAATGTCATACACTAATAACAAAAATCAGATCTATACAAGTGACATTAAGTTCCCTCTCATTTACTCTAGATTGAGTCATGGAACTTTGGCCAGAGGAGATTTGGTAAGTACTTACATAATGGAATTTCCCTTCTTAAATTACTGCCATCATCATGTAAAAACCCTGAGCACTTCTAAAGAAATGGCCATGTAGTAGAGAACCAAAGCACTAAGCTAACAGTCCCAGCTAACCACTACATGTGGGAGAAGACATTTTGGATCATCCATAGAGTCAAACCCTCAGATCACAGTAGTTGTATGAGTAGCCCTAGGAAGACCCTCTGGAGGACTCCAGCCCAACCTGAGAACATGTAAGTATTCGTGGTTTAAGTCACCACCTTTTAAGTTTACTTGTTACTTATCAACAGATAACTGCACACAGAATGACCTTAGGGAGGTACTGTCATTAGTACGATTTTTCTAAGATAAAGAAACTATAATACATCTACACAATAGAATGTTATGCAGCTGTTAGGTGAAAGACAGATATAGAATGACTGCACTCATCTGTGGAATATAAAAATAAAGTACGAGACTAATATCTGAGGCCAGTAAAAAATAGGTGGCAGGAGGAGTGATTCATGGTTGGAAGTTTACCATAGGGGAGTGGGGAGGGGGTGGTCAGAGGGTGGCAGTTAGGATAGAGAAGGAACCAGTATGATACTTGGAAATGGTCACTCTGGACAAGAACTGAATGTTGACAGTAGGTATCACTTGTATCACTTGTCTTCCTGTTGTTCATCAATTTGCTCAAGCGGGTGCCAGTAATGTCTCCATTCATGCCTGTTGAGTGCTAGTATAGCCCAAGGGCCTCTGCTTGCTCCAGGAACATGAAGAGTCTCAAACCATTTGTTCAGGTGATGGGAATGAGGTCTTTTGTTTGTTACTGTTTTTGACATACCAAATACAACATGGGTAGTTTACCAGGCTCTGCCATGCAGGCGCTCTCAGGTCTTGCATTTAGTGATGTAATGCATGGCTGTTTTGCGACTGCCCACAACAAGGGAGAGCTGGTATCAGCTCTGCCCCATGTATCTGTGTGTCTGCTTCATGACCAACAGCCAGGGAGCAGTTCGTGGGTGGGTCTACCAGGCCTCCCAGATGTGATAGAGGTGAGTGAAAGGGTTCCCAGCTCCATCTACATGAGAGCCTGGTGACTTTAGCCTCCAAAACCAGCATACCTGCACTTGAAATAGGCTTCTCTCTAGTGTGGGGCTCTGACAAGCCAGGCTTGAGATTGGCTTTTCTCTTGGGTGGAGCTCTGACGAGCTGTGGAGTCGGAAGTTGAAAATAGCTGTCATCATGGTTTGGGGGTTCTTCTGGCTTCTTCTGAGGCTCTATTGTGGGTGGCATGCCAGGGCCAGAACCCGCTCTCCCTCCCCGGACACCTCATGATCAGTCGAGCACAGGGAGAGCCAGTAGCAGCTCTGCCCCGTGTATCTGTGTCTCTGACAGTAGGTAAAGGGATATAAATGATAACCTTTCAGTATCTGTATTGCAAACCATGATTCCCAAAATGTTGGTGGGGGTTGGAGAAAAAAAGAAGAAAAGTAGAAAAAAAAGTACCTGTCATAGAGAGGCAGAAGGGGCAGACAGGAGGAAAATTGGGGGGCATTGTGGTGGGAAATGTACACTTGTGAAAGAATGGATATTGGGGCCAGAGCAATAGTCCAGCGGGTAGGGCGTTTGCCTTGCACGCGGCCAGCCCATGCCGGCCTGGGTTCAAACCCCGGCATCCCATATCATCCCCTGAGCACCGCCAAGAGTAATTCCTGAGTGCAGAGCCAGGAGAAACCCCTAAGCATTGGCAGGTATAATCCAAAAGAGCAAAAAAAAAGGATATTTTTACTGAAACCCAATCATGAAAAACTTTGTAACTGTGTGTCTCACTGTGGCTCACTTTTTTTAAGACCTAATTTTCTAAGTTAAGGAGGTGAGGTTCAGAAAAATAAGCCATTTATCTTTCTGTCTTGGTGCTAGAAATCAGAAATTATAGGCTTACAACTTTGGTTTATTCCCAAGTTCAGAAGATTGCATCTACACAAATTTCTTTCACTGATAAAGGGTTACTATCAAAATCCCTAGTCCTTCTGTGATTCCATTTGCTGACCCAGTCACCAATCTCCAGTATGCCTTATTGAAGATGAGTCCTCCCATCAATTCTGCAAAATCTAAGGTCAGGAATTACTTTAAATGAGCCACTTAAATAGCTCTGGTAGAAGCAATAAAAGTGAGGTCTACTGTATGAGCGAAATAAATGTTCTCGTCTGCAGTTCTGAGTGAGAATATAATAACAGATAAAAGGGGCCACACATTTTCCTGACCCGAAGGAAAACAACAGATTAACAAAGGATTAAAGGGAGTTCCTTATTTTAAAAAACACAGATTTTGGAATCAAAGTTCATATTCATAGAGGACATTATGCTTACATTAATGTTGAAGGCAAAACTGAAGAATAGAATGAATTTAAACGGTAAACTGTGAAAATGTGCCACAACACTGAATAAACCTTTAAATAGAATCACAATACATATAAAACTCTGATAACTATATTATGAAAATCTCATCTTTTGAAAAGTATGTACAGGGATTATTAAGTGGCTTATTCTTCATTTCTTCTCCCCCAAATCCTGAATAACATCATCATGCCCATTAGGTTAATTCATGGATTCAGTTCCAGAAGAAATGGATAATTGGGAAAAGTCCCTGCATTTCATCTGGAAATGTATTAATGTGCTATTAACAAAAGACACGGTTTGAGCTTGAGATCCCAAAACCTAATATTGAAACTCAAATGTTCACATCTGATTGTTATTTGCCAGATGTTGAGAGAACATTAAGGTAGAATCTTCTATAAATTAAGTGAACTGACCTCTAAATCATTGGAAGAATAATTTGAGTGTGATGACATGAGGTCATCAAGAAAAAAGGCTCATCCAGAATCCAAACGATGGAGCAGATAAACCACGTGAATGTATAAGCAAGCTTATACATTGAATAAACCATGTGAATGTAAGCAAGCTTACATTCCTTAGGGCCTCCAGCTTTCCACCTGCCTTTGTCCCTGCAATGGAATGAGCAATTACGTAAGTGTAGAGCCTGGCTTCATGTCTATTCCAGCAGAGCTGGTACGTCTACATCGCTTGACCCAGGAAGGAAAGCAGTGAGGGGCAAATGGAGAACCCTGCTGCCTTAATCCATCATTGAACCTGTCTCGGGATCAATCATTGTAAGAGGTAACAAATAGTTCATCTGTAAACGCAGTTAAGAAAAACCCATGCTTCCTACTTCAGAGAACCTCAAGCATAAAAAAAAATGATTTTGGAAAACTAGGAAGTGCAAATATGAGTTTTTTACATGTGGTGAAGCATATAAAGGCAGCACTGTTGTGACAGAGTAACAATGACCTGCAGGGCTACTGGTGGTGAGTTCTCCCATAAAAAGCAAAAGGATTTTAAAATACAAGTCTTCTAACAGGAAGCGGAGTAGAGATAAACTGCTCACCGAAAAATAATTGAATTTATTCTGGGGGTTCTCATAGGAGAAAGTAATATTTTGAAATTTTGTCATATTAAAGTTAAGCTACCCTTGAGTGATTTCAAACTCAGTAATTTGCATTTAGCCAATGCTTAATTACCCTCTACAAAAATTCCTCTAATTATTAGTCATAACAAAAACTACTGAAAAATTTAACTCACAAAGGCTAAGCACAGGTTAATAATAATAAATAAATCATTTCTTCTCTTTCAGCTACTTTCTGAGTCATGATTTCCTTTCTTTTGTATAGCTCAAGGTTTCCAAGTTCTGTTTACATGTAACCCATACACTCTTCAAATACTGTTTTATCATATCCACACATTTCACATTCACTAACACAGAAAAATGAGTGTTTTGTGTTTAAGTCAGTCTACTTCATTCAGCTGAATGTGTTTTTATTACATTGCATCTGCCATATGTACAAGGTCCAAAATATAGAACTTAAGGACTCATAGATAGTTAAGGATTTGCTTTGCATTCACCTGACCCCCGTTCAATCCATTTCACCAGCATAGGGTCCCCTAACCAGTACCAGGAATATTCCTTGAGCACCACCAAGTGTAGCTCAAACCTCTCAACACCCCCCCACACACACACATCCAACACACATACACAAAATAGTTGTTGTTTCTAATTTTGGAATCAGCAGAGGTGGGGAAGTGCAGATGACACAGTTATGAATAAGAGTCTTCATCCAAAAATACTTACATCCTAGGAAGGAAGATAAGAAAAAAGCAAAAGGGGATATACTTGATAACCTTTCAGATTTGTATTGCAAACTATAAAGCCAGGAAGAAGACGGAGAAGGGAGAAGGAAAAAGGGAAGGAAGAAGGAAGGAAGAAGGAAGAAGGAAGAAGGAAGGAAGAAGAATCAGAGCAATAGCTCAGTGGGTAAGGAGTTTTCCTTACATGCGACCAACCCCTGTTCGATCCCAGGCATCCCATATGGTCCCCCTAGCCTGCCAGGAGTAATAGCTGATTTTATATAATCCCATTTGTTTATCTTTGCTTCCATTTGCTTGGTCAGTGGTGTGTCGTCTTTAAAGATACTTTTAGTTTCGATGTCATAGAGCGTTTCTCCTATGTTTTCTTCGATGTACCTTATAGATTCATATCTGATATCGAGATCTAGAATCCATTTTGATCTGACTTTTGTGCATGGTGTTAGAAGGAGGTCTAAGATCATTTTTTCACGTAGCTGCCCAGTTTTCCCAGCACCATTTGTTGAAGAGGCTTTCTTTGCTCCACTTAATATTTTTTGCTCCTTTATCAAAGATTAAGTGGTTGTATATTTGAGAGTGTGTTTCAGGATATTCAGTTCTATTCCATATGTCTATGGGTCTGTCTCTATACCAATACTACACTGTCTTAATTACAACTGCTCTGTAGTAGAGCTTAAGGTTGGGGAAAGTGATGAGACTTAAGTGATAAACTCTAAATATCTGCAGGGCTAGCCACAATGTGTAAAAGAAGAGGGAGAGAGATGCAGAGACAGAGAGAGAGAGAGAGAGAGAAAGAGAGGACACTGGGGTACCTGCTATTGAGGCAGCCTGGGGGTGGGCGGGAGGGGGTGGGGTGCATTGGTGGTGGAAATGGGGCACTGATGGAGGGATGGGTGCTGGTATGCTGTACTACCAAGAACCAATTATGAACACCTTTGTAATTGTATGTCTCACGGTGGTATAATAAAAAAATTAAAAAAAAAAATAAGGATAAAAAAGGAATAATAGCTGAGTATCAAGCCAGAAGTTACCCCTGAGCATTGCTGGGTGTGACCCAAAAAGCAAAGAAGAAGGAGGAGGAGGAGGAGGAGGAGGAGGAGGAGGAGGAGGAGGAGGGAGGAGGAGGAGGAGGAGGAGGAATTGATCCCAGTGCTTCGTAAGGTCCCCTGAGCCTGACAGGAATGATCGCTGGGTGCACAGCCAGGAGTAAGCCCTGAGTACCAATGGGTGTGGCTCAAAAAATACAAATAATGCATTAAACAGCCAAAGCAAATGTGTATATCTTTGTTAAAATTCTAATGAAATTCTGCCACGTAACTAATATATTTACAAAGTTGTTACTGCCTGCACTTACTAGTTTTCTTTAAGAAGCATTGTCATACTTTTTGTTTTTGAAACTGACTCTCCATTTAGTATTATAAAGTGTCTCCCCACCTCCAAGGTAATTTCAAATTAATATCTGAACTTGTATTCCCTATAGAGTTAACAAAGTACCCTTCTTGGCCCTCCTTCATAAAACTAAATAGTGGGTAAAATACAATAAAAATATTTTAATGCACCAATTATCTAGTCAATTGTTCGAGGGCAGGAATTCCGATGGGTAGTCAAAGTAATGAAGTAATATATTGCTGTTATAGGAATTTGGCAAGCTGAATGAACTTACCAAATTCAGTCAAACACTTTAATTTCCCAGAGAAAAAGAGTACTGTCAGAGAACACAACACAAATCCCAGATATATCCTAGCTGGGAGGTTTTTAATATTTTGTTTGCTTTATGTTTTATTTTTGCTTTTATCATAGATAAGAAGGTTACATAGTTGTTTTGTTGAGGCTTGTAACATATAAAATTACTAATCCCCTATAATCAGAGAGACCAAGGCCCTTCCCCACTATCCTGGTGTCACTTCTCTTTTACCTCTTCCACTCCCTCATCCCCTGCCAGACCCCAGGAGTCCAAGGGGTCGTTATCATTGCCCTGTCAGAATGAAGTTTCAAAAGGTTTCTTTCTGGGCTCGCTTCGGCAGCACATATACTAAAATTGGAACGATACAGAGAGAGAGGGGCAGGGGGGGGGGGAGGAGAGGAGGAACATTGGTGATGTGAGATGGGCACTGGTGGAGGGATGGGTGCTGGAACACTGTATGACCAAAACCCAAATATGAACTTTTTATTGTATATCTTTGTAATTTTATATCTCACAGTGTTATAATAAAATACTTCTAAAAATAAAAAAATAATAACTTAGCAGTTCAAATCTATAAACAAAAGACAATCCTAACTAAGTTAGGAACTACGCTTTGCTGCAGAAGTTGACTTACCAGATGCTGGGAGATCCTGATTCTTCAGGTTTCGCTGATGCCCTGTTCTCATAGGCACCATCCTAAACAGCTTGACCCTGGCACCATTTTGACCCTGGCAGTGCTAGCAGCTAGAAGAAACTATCAAGTAATTATTAATGTCATCCCAAGTTTTGTCTTCATAAAAATCTCAGATTAACCTTTACTACCAAATGATATACTGTCAAATAAATTAACTGTATACCTAAAAAAGGTTTCTTCTGAATAAACCTCAAGGTAAAAGACAAGAAAGAAAGGAAATATTGTTTGCCAAACTATGTTGAGAAAATTAAAATAGTAAAAATAATCTAGGCACAGATAGGAGAAGAGACATTGGCAAAGGCTTGGAGATGACAAAGGAATGTGATCAGGCTTCACTGGTGAGTCTGGGTGGAATCCAGGTTATACCCTCTCTGCAGGGAAGGAAGGGGAAGTTTCATTTCCTGCTCCTCCAAAGGAGCAGAATGAGTATGCAAAACTAATTCACCTTGGGACCGAAGAGACACTATAGCAGCCCCATATGGTCCTCTGAGCTAGCCAAGAGTGATTCTGGTTGTTCAGAATCAGGAGTTACCTGAATTATCCATTCATTCCTTTGCAGTGTTGTTTTATAAGCCACATATAAGTAAGATCATTCAGTATCTGTCCTTCTCCCTCTTGCTGGTTTTGCTTAACATGTCCTTTTCTAGTTCTTCCAAGTTGTAGTGAAAGGCAAGATTCCATCTTTCCTTACTGCTGACTAGTATTCCATTATGTATATATACCACAGCTTCTTTATCCACTTATCTATTATTGAGCACGTTGGCTGTTTCCACCTTTTAGTACAGCAAGATGGGAGGTTTGACATGAGATATCAAGGCTACAAAGCACCACAATCTTCCGTGTAAGAGGAAAAACTCCTTGCACTCAAGGAATAGAAAACAAAATTACCTATCCAGAAATATACCTTTGGAGACCATTGACCCTTAACCATAAGCCAGATGTGGTTTTGCAGCTCAAAATTCATACTAACTGGGAAATCCAATCTATTTCTAGCTAATAAGTCCACAACAAGTGTCCTGGGCTGATGTTTCCTTTAGATTAACGATAGATCACCTGGGGTAGTGAAAAACAAAGGAAGATCGTCTCTGTATATATGTGTATGTATGTATATGACTGTATGTGATGTGTAGACATATATATATGTGTGTCTCTGTGTAGGTGTATTTTCACAGTGGGGGAACCCTCAAAACTGAGTTCTGAAGGCCTGGTTGCCATTCCTGTTGGTGATACTTGGTTAGATGGGCCAGGTAGTCCAGTATTAGGACCTAAGAATATGATGCAACTTGAGCCCTGAGGTTTGGGCATCCTATTTCCTTTTGGGGCCTCTCAGTGGTGTTTAGGAGATCTAGGGACCACTCCCAGAATCACATGGTCAGCTAGGCTGGTGGCTAATTCCAGGGCTTGAAGGTGCTGCTCAGGCCCTCTGGTGCTGGGCCATCCTGATGGTGTCTCCAGGACTCTGATGGTGCTTAGGAGCTGTATGCTTCCAAATAAGGCATCAAATGAGGATCACCAGCAGCAAGGCACACTGACTCCTGCTCCTGTATATATTTTTCATAGGGGGTGCCCAATGGTGTTCAGACTTTCAGGGGCTTCTCATGATGCTTGATTCAGCTATGCAGGTCTGACAAGTTGGAGCTTATTCTGGTGAGACATTGCTTATGGGTTACTCCTAGCTCTGCACTCAGGAATTACTCCTGGAAGTGCTTGGGGGACCATATGGGATATTGGGGATCGAACCTGGGGCAGCCATTTGCAAGGTAAATGCCCTACCCACTGTACTATCGCCCCAGTCCCCCAATCTTGATAATCTTTAAAACAGCCTAGACTTCATCAAGAAACTGATTAACAAAAATAAGAAAATATTTTAAGTGTAGACAGGAGAAAAGATAGCTAACCTTCAGATAATGGGAAAAGATAGTCAAGAAACACATTTGTGACCTCAGGTGACAAAATATATTTTTTGGTATTTAAACACAAAAATATAATTTTGTGTTTTAAATGGGTAAATGGTTTGATTTCAGTATATATACCAGGATAGAATATATTAGTTTGATAACACTGGGCCAATAATTAGGTTGAAGGATACAGTTAATTTTATAAAATCTATATATATCAACCAATTATACTCTTTTTTAATTTAAATATAATTGAAATGCAATCATAGCCCCACCCAAGAGAGAAGATGATTTCAAGCCCAGGTATGCAGGTCTCGGCAGCTAAAGTCACCAGGCTTCTGTGGAGACTGAGTTAGGGTCCCTTTCCCCCACCTCTGTCCCATCTGGGAGAGGCCTCTTTCAAACTGGTAGAAACCAACCACGTTCTAGAAACTCAGAAAGTAAATTTAAGAACAGAATTCCATCAGATTCACCCATAACCAACCAAAGAGGGGAAAAATTGATTTATCAGTAATACTGCCATGTAGGTGCTCTAATGGTCAATATAATTAGTGCCAGTTGAGGGGAACACATATGGGGATTTGGGGTGGGTTGGAAATGAGGCTCTTTGTTGGTGGGAACACACTGGTGGAGGGAGTGGTGTTGAAGTATGAACATGGACCATATGGGATGGTCCATAGGTTTCTAACAACTGTACTATGAAAACCTTTTTGCTTTGTAAATCATGGTGTTTCAATAAAAATTTCTAAAATTAAAATTAATTAATTAATTAATTTTAAAAAGAACTGCAATGCTATATCAGGTTCCGTATGTAAATCACATGATTCTATATTTGCATATGTTGCAAAATGCCCACTACAATAAGCCTTCTTAGCATACAGTATTTCTTTTTTTTTTTTAGGTTAGATTATGGTTTATTTGGTCTGCTGTTGTTGTTGCTGTTTTGACTCTTTTTTTTTTAACATTTTATTATACCACCGTGAGATATACAATTACAATGCTGTTCACGCTTGGGGTTTCCGGTCACACAGTGTTCCAGCACCCCGCCCTCCACCAGTGCCCCAGCCACCACCCATCTCCCCAATTCCCCCCCTCCCACATCCTGCCTAAATGGCAGGTTCTTTTATCTCCTCTCCTCTCCCTCTCTCTCTCCTCCTTCTCCCACACATTGTGGGTTGCACTCACGTTACACTTAGAAGCCATCATTTGCATTTTTTGTCTGTATTTAATGCTCAGTTCTATGTTAGCATCAGAACTTTAGACATTTATTCACACATGTTCCCTTCTCTATCTAAACTAACCTCCTGACTCCCACACGCTTGTGGTAATTTCCACTTTCGGTAAGATCACCTAGTATATTTATGTCATGCAAATAAATGCAGTCATTCTATGTCTCTCTCTTTCCTTCTGACTAATTTCACTCAACATGATTCTTTCCATATCCATCCATTTATAGCAAAATTTCATAATTTCATTTTTTCTGACAGCTGCATAGTATTCCATTGTGTAGATGTACCACAGTTTCTTTATCCAGTCATCAGTTCTCGGGCATACTGGTTGTTTCCAGGTTCTGGCTATTGTGAATAAATAAAAAAATAAAGGTGCGGATTGTGTTTCCGCTGTGTGTTTTGGCTTTCCAGGGTATATTCCCAAGAGCGGTATGGCTGGGTCAAAGGGGAGCTCAATTTCTTGTCTTTGGAGGAATGTCCATATTGTTTTCCAGAAAGGTTGTACAAGTCGACATTCCCACGCATACAGTATTTCTTAAACAAGACATAAAAGGCACAAACTATAACAGAAACTTGTATTAAATATAACAAGAAAAAATAAAGAACTAGTACCTAGAATATATAAAGAATATCAGTTGACCTTTGGGCCAACAATAAGATTTAAAAAGTGATTTGGATTTCTTAATTCCATTCAGGATACAGAGAAGCAAATCCCAAGACCAGACACAATCAACAGAACATAATCCATGGGTTCAAACTTCAGAGCTAGGGTTAACAGAGGGAGAAGGTGGCCAAAAGGAAGGAGACCATCACATTAGGGGTGATTGCGGTGTGATAACATTTACTTTAAAAAGGCATAAAATTTAAAAAATACACTGTCATGTAAACTATGCTATCTCAAATTTAAAACAGAAAGTGATTTCCACTAACAGTACAGAATTGAGAGTATCCTGAGTCCTTAATCACATGACTTTCTCCTTCAAATCTGTGCAACCCCTCAAGACTGGATCACTCGAGTTTCAGGTGTGTTCTTGTCCCTCTATTCCTAACCCCAAATTCTCACTTCAAAAAAGGAAAAGGTGCAAAAGTCCCAGTTGATGGCAGCATCTCTTATTACATTTTAAAATATTGTTTCATGAACCCAAGAGATAGCTCAAAGGGATGGAGCATATTCTTTGCATGTAGGGAGACCCAGGGTTCAATCCCTGGTACCACATGGTACCCCAAGCACCAGTAAGAGTGACCCCCCAGCACTTAACACTGCTGGTTCTGGAGAGAGAGAGAGAGAGAGAGAGAGAGAGAGAGAGAGAGAATCACTTGAAACAAAAAAAAAAGGCACCCACTGAATTCCAGTCACTGGAAGTTGTCCTGTATTCTCTCAGGTTCTCCAAGAAGGGCTTGTTTGTCTTGTCACATTGTTTTTCCCTTCTTTGTGGACCAGATTCAATTTGTTACTACTTGGATATTGAACACTTATTGCAAATTAAAGAGAAAGTCACCTCAAGCAACTTTCAAACACAGGCTTATTGGAGACCTGATGATACTGCAAATCATTAAAGTGCTTAGGTTCTCTCCCACTGCCCTCACTGATCAAATAGAGGGCACTGCTTTGAAGCCAGCAAGGACCCCTGGGACTGACCTAATGCTTTTGCCATCAGCTTTTTGAAGTTTATCGCATTACTAATGTTTGAACCTTTGAATTCTGCTGGCTAGTTTAATCATCTTGAAGTACAATAGTACTATTAATGCTGTTAGAAATGATTTATCCTTCTTTGTACCATTTCCCTCTGTTTGATTAATTCATTTTATTTACAATTTTTTAATTACAAGACTGCACATAATCTTTCTTTTTCTGGCCAGTCATGGTAAAGACCATAGTATCTGTATCTTTTGTGATAATCTGTTGCTATGGAAATGGAGTTGCCAAATGAGGATTTAGTTATCCAGAAATAAGAAAAAAATGGGGAGAAATTTTCTAAAATTGTGCTTAAATACAATCCCTTAAGAAAAGTTGCTATCCAGTGAAAACAAACCTTGGGTTTCTGACCAGTGTGGAGTTTGCAAGGAAGATGAAAACAAGCTAAAAGGGTGTAATGGGTTATATTAGAGGAACACTGGCATTTGGATAGTGGGTAATGCCAAGCATGATGTGATGCCAAATGTGCAATGTAATGAGGTGATATTGCACCTTTAAAATATATCAATATCTGGGTTCTTGTAAAACAATAACCTTTCCAAGTATTTTGAAAAATACAATTTGTTTAAACAACGTTGTCATATAACCACTACACAATTATTGAGCACAAGACAAGACAAGGCTAGATTTTGAACAACATAGAGAATGCAAGTCTGTAAGATGAAAAGAAAAAAAGATACATTATACAATTTATAAACACCCTAGGGAGGTACATAATTCAGGACCCAAAAAATATGTTGGGATCAGAAAGCACATTTGAAAACAAATCAGAGTACATACTACTAACAAATAAAATCTGATAGGTTGGGTACCAGGGAGGTAGCTCAAAGGGCTAATGTAAAGCTTTACACAGGAGGTCTGGATCCAATCCTCAGCATCACATAGTCCCCAAAGTACTGCCTTGAGTTACCCAAGCAACACACAAGAAGTAGCTACTGAAGTCTGCTAGGTGTGACACAAAAAGCAAACAAAAAGAAAGAAAATAAATATAATCTTATGGGCTGAGTGTGAATAAATTAAGATGTGTGTGGAAAGAAAGGCTAATGTGATCAGCACGCAGCGTAAAGAAGTATCTTCATTTTTACAGTCAGTGAACATTTTCTTAAAACCTATTCATAGTCCCTTGGGCTAAGGGCATAGTCATGGGACTAAAGAAAATACAGAAACATGGTGCAGAATTGGAGTCACCAAGAGCAGAGCCTGAGATGAGTATTTGGGAAATGATTTATTATGAGAGTGCTCTAGGTATAGAGAGGCAAAAATAGAGTTAGCTAAAGAACTCAGCTAAGATATGGTGTGAGGAGTCTGGCTCTAGGCTGGTCCCCTGGAGAGTTTTTAAAGCAAAAAAATAATTTCCACGAAAGGGCTCTACTTGAGGCAACAAGAAATGTATTCTACTTGAAGATACAGTTGACTTGAGCCTTCCTCCAATTTGAGTAATTTACCGAATGAGCTTGCTATCTGAGTAAAGGATGATTCTTCAAAGGAGGGCAAGAACAAGCTATTGGCAGCCTATGCTCAGCAAAGTGTGGGATAGATGCTGTACCCAGCATCTGATAAGGGCACTGCCAGTAGAAATGTCTTCAAATTGTTAAAGAGAGACTAAGGATGTGTGAGGCACTGAATTTGATACTGGGCACCACAAGGTCCCCCAAGCACCACAGAAAGTGACTCCTAAGCACCAAACAGGGAGTAATCCTGAGTACTACCAGGTATGATCCCCTGACCGCAAAAAACTGTCAACAAAAAAATGTTGAACTTCAAATCTTGTACACAAACTCTCAAAGCCCTCTTTGATGGAACTGCTTGAGGGCAATGCCTAGTTGAGTACTTTCAAGGAAGATAAATGTAAGGTAGATAAAAGAAAAATGGTTTTTCTTTTTTTTCATATTTTTAAATTGAAGTTTATTTACCACTACAATCAAAATCAAGTGTTTGAAGAAGCAAGAATATAGAGAATTGATGATTGATATAAATATGCTAGATATAAGGAAAGTATTTCTTATTAAAAATAAAAACTTGAGTCAATGGTGCCATATAATTTATATGAGGATTGAGTATAAATACAGATTTAAGGAACCAGCAAGAAGAGGATAATACTAGGTTTCTTCCCCTATTATTTTCTGCTTGTTCCTTATTTACTTATTTTATTAAAGAAAAAACACATAGTATTTAGTACTTAGCAAACAGGAAACACAGAGGCCAAGATACAGTTCTACTAGTGAGAGAAATAGCTTGACTTTTCTATGTGCTGTCTTTGTTCTTCTTTGCTCTAGAGTAGTCTTTTCATATATATGCCTTTTCTCGTTGGATTGGTGCTTATCAAACCTGCATTTCATAGATAGAGAATTATAGGGAAATTTGGGGAAATTAACTACACTCAGGTCAAAAATTAAACTTAAATAATTTGTATTTCTAAACTTTATTAATAGTGTGTGTTTGAGTATATATATTTTAAATATTAAAATTATATCTGATCACAATTCTATGAGGTCACTTTGCATATTGCTGCAAATTTGGACTCTCTCAAAATATTTACTGAACCTTTAATATAGGGTTAATACAGTGTTTTAAAACTTATTATTGCAACAAAGCATTCTAAATTATATTCCTATAATTGATTTGTACTTTTTTTTGAATTTGACTAAATATTGGAAATGACTATAACACCATGAACACAGATGTGACTCCATCCCACCCCTAAGAATGTACTTGAAAAAAAACACTGATTGCTTACTGCTTTTTTTAGATAAAATTTTCTAAATCCCTTTCATGGAATTGTTCAAAAGGATCCTTTTT
>JAJIBD010007427.1:0-86096 GCA_021461705.1 Cryptotis parvus | reverse complement strand
ATATTGTTTTCCAGAAAGGCTGTACCAGCCGGCATTCCCACCAACAATGGATGAGTGTCCCCTTTTCCCCACATCCACGCCAGAACTTGTTGTTCTTGCTCTTTTGAATATATGCCAGTCTCTGTGGTGTAAAGTGGTATCTCATTGTTGTTTTGATTTGCATCTCTCTGATGATTAGTGATGATGAGCATTTTTTCATATTTTTTTGGCCATTCGAATTTCTTCCTTGCTGAAGTTTCTGTTCATTTCTTCTCCCCATTTTTGATGGGGTTGTTTGTTTTCTTCTTGTAAAGTTCTACCAGTGCCTGATATATTCTGGATATTAACCCCTTATCAGATGGGTATTGGGTGAATATTCTTTCCCATTCTGTGGGCTGCTTTTGTATCTTAGTCACTGTTTCTTTTGAGGTGCAGAAGCTTTTTAGTTTCATGTAGTCCCATATGTTTATCTTTTCTTCTAGTTGCTTTGTTAGTGATGTTTCACCTTTGAAGATGCCTTTAGCTTCAATGTCGTGGAGGGTTTTTCCTATATTTTCTTCAATGTACTTTATGGATTCAAGTCTGATATTGAGATCTTTAATCCATTTTGATCTGATTTTTGTGCATGGTATTAGACACAGGTCCAAATTCATTTTTTTATATGTTGCTGCCCAGTTTTCCCAACACCACTTGTTGAAGAGGCTTTCCTTACTCCATTTTAGACTCGTTGCACCTTTATCAAAGATTAAAGATCATGTGTTTGAGGTTGCAGCCCAGGTATTCTTACTTTTCCTATGATAAATCTCCAAACTCCCTTTTCCTCGAGGCTGACCCAGCTGACATTCCCCAGCTGTGGGGTCGGTTTCTTTTTCACCATATCCCTTCCAACACTGGTAGTTTATAGTCTTTTTTATGGGGTGGGGCTGTGGTCACCTTTGGCAGTGCTCAGGGCTTACTCCGGGCTCTGTGCTCAGGGATCACTCCCGGCCGGGCTCAGACCATGTGGGTGCTGGAGTTAGAACCGAGCTCGGCTGCCTGCAAAGCAAGTGCCTTAACCCACTGTACTGTTTTCCTGGCATGTTCACTCCATTTCGCAGAGGATAAACAGTTGTAGAGGGTAAAGCCAGAGGCACAGCCAGAGAAGCTGGGCGTTCCCACCCAGGGCTGCCCTCACTTCTCTCTCTCTCTCTCTCTCTCTCTCTCTCTCTCTCTCTCTCTCTCTCTCTTTAATTTTTTATTATACCACCAGTGAGACATACAATTACAAAGGTATTCATAATTGGCTCTTGGTAATACAGTATTCCAGCACCCATCCCTCCACCAGTGCTCCATTTCCATCACCAATGTACCCCACCCCCAGGCTGCCTCAATAGCAGGTAGCCCCGTTTCCTCTCTCTCTCTCTGTCTCTGCATCTCTCTCCCTCTTCTTTTACACATTGTGGCTAGCCCTGCAGATATTTAGAGTTTATCACTTAAGTCTCTTTGTGTATATTCAATGGCCCTCACCTCTCTCCATGGTCCCATCTGCCACTTCATGTCTTCCGGCCCAGAGTCTCTGAATTCGGGGTGAATTTTGTTTCGTGGGCAGATCTCATTGGCCATGACAGGAGTCCCCAAAACCACAGGCAGATTGATGGGAACCTGGGAACCAAGGCCTGAATCCTTAAGGGGACATGGGACAGCCCAGCCAGGGGTGCCCCACTATAGAACTGTCAGAGTAGCCAAGTCCAGTTCTGCCATTGCCTTCCTGTCTCTGGGAACCTTCTCCCTGACCTCCGTCTGCCCCAAACGGGAGACTACAGCCTCCAAACTAATGACGCCCTGGGCTCAGGGCTGCCACTGCCCCAGGGGTCTTTGCAGCTGGGCTGGGTGCCCAGGGCTCGCATGCAGTGACCGGGACCTCAACTGCCAAGTTCAGAGCCTTGAAGAGCTTTTAATATGCCCCCTGCCCAAGCTCTCAGGCCAGTGAAGGCTGGCTGTCAGTCTGGGGGCAGGCATGGCCACAGGATTGCTAAAGGTACCCCTGGGGATCCAGGGAGCCACCATGTTGGAGAACCAGTGTTCTCGTCTGGAGAAGTCAGCAGCTGTGTGGCCAGGGATTGAGCTCCAGTCAGCTGCGTGCAAGGCAAGCGCCTTATCCACTGTCCTCTCTCTCCACCCTCCATAAATATAGGTATGCCATATATGCCATAAACATATGACATAAATATATGCCATAAATATATGCTATAAATATATGCCATAAATATATGCCATAAATATATGGCATAAATATATGCCAGTGGGCCACACCTGGCAATGTTCAGGGAATACTCCTGGCTTTGTGCTCAGGGACCACTTCAGAGGTGGGTTTAGGACCATGTGTGGTGCCAGGGATCTATTTGTGTTTCCTGAAGGCAGTGAGTTCCAGCATGGGGAGTTTGGACAAGCTGCTATGTATAGAGCTGGAGAGATACGTTGCAGGTAGGGCGCTTGCCTCGCATGCGTCTGACTCGAGTTCAGTTCCTGGCCCCAGAGCCCGAGCCAGCCCTGAGAGCCTGTGGATATGGCCCACCTCCTTACCACCCCACCCCAGCCCCATGCATCAATGTCCAGTGCTTTGGGGTTATCTGGGCTTGCTGCGGCAGGGGTCTTCTGAGCACGGGCTGGCCCTAGTTTAGTCACCTTCAAGACTGGTGTTAAGGCATCCCTTGCTGGGGTCCCTGAAATGGTTCCTGGGGAGGGACAGACAACTTCAGCCTGGGAGGACAGTGCTGGCTTAGACCCCACCTGCTCTCTAGCCTTGAGGCGAGTACCTTGGGATTCAGTTTCCCCATCTAAAAGCAAAGAACTGGAAGTCCTCACGCTAACATTTCCAGCACAACTGTTTAGGGAAATCTTTAAAAAATTTTAAATAGATTCTTGGGCTATGCCCAGGGCGGAGAAGCTGTGTCTGGAAAGCTCCTGGCCATGTGCAGGCCGCCAGGCTCAGACACCACTAACACTGGTGGTGTCGTTTGCAGCCTTGTCATCCACAGGGATCCAAAGTGACAGATCCCAGGTACACGGGACAGGGTGTTCCCGAAGGAAGGCATTTTCATGGGGGGAAGTGATCCTGAGGATGGTGACGTGATGAGTGGAGGGAAGGAGACTATTTTACCAATCCTCCGTGCTCGGTGCACCTGCCCGCTTGGGTTGTGGGTATTAAGTCTCCTGTGAAATCATGGTTTGGGGAGGGGGTCCAGAGTGATGGTACAGCCTGTAGGGCATTTGCACTGCATGTGACTGACCAGATCCCAGGCATCTCATGTGGCCTCTTGAGCCCTGCCAGGACTAATTCGAGTGCAGAGCCAGGAGCAACCCCTGAGCACTGCTGGGGGTGACTCCCAAACCAGCAACAATAATAATTCTTAGTAAGTGAAATGAAATGATGGTTTGGCGCTCGAGGTTAGGGCTCTGGGCTAGCATGAGCCTTCACGGAGGTCATCGCTTATAAATGTTGTCGTTTCAGTAAAGTCCACACAGACCAACAGAGATAAAGGCTTTTTGCGTAGCATGTGGCTGCAGCCCTGGTTGGCGCCCCACTGTACCCGACACTGTGGTTCCCTGAGCACTGCCAGGAGTCCCTGAAATGAGTTTGGGGCTTGGGCAGGGACTGTGGGCTACCTCGACCACCCTTTCCAACCCCACCAGCAAAAGAGATGACTTGGGGGTCAGGCGGCTTGGGGCTGCAGCCCTCCTGCAGGGACCTTGATTTGAACTGAAAGGACCTTTTCCGGGGGCTTCCCCAGCCCTCCCCCCCACACACACCCTTTCCAGACCTGGGAACAGTCTGGAATTCCTTCATCCCCAAGCGCCCTTAACGCCCATCTGCGGAGACACAGCGCCTCCGCCCGGGAGACCATGGGACCCCGAAGCTGACTCCTCCCAGATGCAGGGTGCTGGGTCCAGCCAGGGGCAGAGGGTGGGTGTGGGGGTGGGATGCAGAGCCCATCCACGAATCGGTCGTGGTCAGGTCTCTGGGCATCCCTGGAGACCACGGCGCCCTCCCACCAACTCCAGGCAGCTCGCCTGTTGCCATGGAAACGGCTAAAAATAAACCGGGCTCCCAAAGCCCAGCCCAGCACTCAGGAGTCAAAACAAACGAATTCAAGCCGCCAGGCTAAAATGCAAAAGATAATTACTCTGGGCATCCAGGAGAAAGTCAGCTGGGGTATCCCCATTGTATCCCTAGGGCTGCCCCCCAACACTCCAGTGGGGGTGGGGAGGGGTCCACCCTGGTTGATGCCCTTGGGGCTGGGGCTCCCCCAGCTGCCCTCCGGTCGCCACGCCCTCATTCATGTCCCTCCAAGGGGACCTGAGCCCTGTGGAGAGGGAGGAGAAGGTGGGGTGACATGAAGCCTAGGACTGCTCCCACCTGCCCTGAAGCCCCACCATCTTCATGGCCTCAGGTTTCACGGCCATTGCTCTGTCCCTGGGGTCCATTTCCACCCAGGCCTCTGAGCCCAGCTGATGTGCCCTGCCCCGCTCTGTCCAGCCCTCTTTCGGGTCTCACCTACACCCCCATGGGCCTTTTGCTTTACAGGACCATCAAGGTAGAGGTGTATGACTGGGACCGGGACGGCAGGTAGCGGACATGGGCCCTGGAGTGGGGAAGGGGCCGCTCTGCTCTGGAGTGAGGGGAGCTTTGGGGGACCGGGTGCCTCTATTTCCCAGCCCCACTGGGCACCTGGGGCCTCCGTGAAAGGGCCAAGGCTCCCCCCCAGTCAGCTGAGCCCTCCCGCTGGGGCTCGGGGGAGTTTTTTAAACTTTCTGTGTTGGAGAATGTAGACCCCAGGGGCACTCGAGCACCGTAAAGCCTCAGGGAGTCGGGCTGAGCCCCCTCACTGCAGTTGGAAGGTGCCTGAAGGAGAACTCGACTCTTCGAGAGCCCACCCCAGGGCGGGTAGGGAGACCCTGGCTTCTCAGAGGGGGCTGAGATGGCTGTGTTTGGATACACCTGGTGAAGCTGACCCCCGAGAGAGGCCCTGCTTGGCAGTGGGAGGGCAGTGCTCGGGCATTCATAAATGATAGGAGACCAGACCCTGGCCTGGCCCTGCCTATCTGTAGAGCCAAATCCAGGTCTGCCCACTGAGCCCTTGGTTCTGGGCTCTGCCAGGTAACCCCTCATCTCTGTGGTGCAGTGTGCAGGGAGCTTCCTTCACAAGGGGCTGGTGACCGCCATGCAGGTAGGCCCCTGCTGAGACAGCCCAGGCGATACTGTGTCCCCTAACTCACCAGCCCCTCTCCCTGTAGGGGTGGGTCAGCTGGATGTGTCGCCTGCATCTGCCTCAGTTTACCTTAACCGTCCCCAGCCCCCACTCGCCCCCCCCCGTATCAGGAACATTCTGAGCCATGTCGGGGGCACAGCCACCACGTCCCAGTGAGACCTGCCCTCAGGGAGCCCCACACAGGTCACCAAGATAAAACCTGGGCTCAAGGAAGGACAAGAGCTGGGGACAGCGCCAGCACCTGGCCAGTGCATGGCCAGCATGTGGGCCCCCTCCGGGGACAGTGTGGATGGGAGGCCGCCACAGCTCAGGGCAGTTCTGTGGCAGATGTTTATGGTACAAGGCCACTGGGCCGAGCCCTGTACAGCATTGCAGGGCACACCCCGGGGGGCCGGGTTCAAGCCCCGTTATTGGGGAATCAAACACACAGAATTGCAGGGTTCAGTGGCCAACACAGCGGTCTCCAGCTGCCCTGTTTCAGACGTGCTTCAGTGCACGGACAGACAGCAGGTTGTCACCTCTGAAGGCTTCCTGGGGACATCCAGGGCAGAGGAACACTTTCGACCTGACCACAAATGCCCTCAGCCTTGCTGACATATTGATCCATATTCCCGAACCTTCTCAAATCCACTTCACAGAGGACTTCCCAGACTGCCCCGACACGCCCTGTCTTGCTTGGTTTGTTCTGACGAAAGTCCACAGAGTGGGGTGGGGGGGGTCCCCTCTGCTCCCGCCCTGCTCTGTGTTGGCCGGCAGTGGCAGGCTCCCCCACCCACTTTATTTAAACACTGTAGTTTACAAAGTGTCCAGGATGGTCTGTTACCGGCATTCAGTGTTGCAACCCCAATCCACCACCACCGTCGCCTTCCCTCCACCATTGTCCCACGTTCCCAACCACCCCTCAAACAGGCCCACAATAATGTATTTTATATTGCTTGTTGCTACTAAATGGCCAATGGAATAATCCAAAAAAAATTTTCAGTAATAGAAAATTTATGAAAATTGTATCTCACCATGGGGACATTGAGTCTATATCTAAGGCTTTACTAAGCTGTTGCTGCTAGCTCAGCTTTTTGCCTTAATGTTCCTGTTAGTTGGGATTAGTCGGCTTCTACGTTACGTTCTGGTGTGCTCCTGCTGCGACATCAGTATCATACTGTTTGGGATGTTGCACATCTGCGCTTCAGAAAATCCAGAATATTTCACTGGGCTGCCGGGACGAGACACGGCGAGAGCTGTTGGGGTGTGAGTGCGGCTGGCCAGCAGGTGTCTGGTTCCCGGCAACCCTGAGCACTTCCCAGCCACATAGCTGCCCTCCTGGCCTCTGTGCCCCAGAAACAAGAGCCAGGACAGGAGGGGAGGCGAGGGCGGCGCGGGAGTGCAGCCCGGGCCTCTTCTCTTGCAGCCATGACTTCATCGGGAGTTCACCACCAGCTACCGGGAGCTGGCCCGCGGTCAGAGCCAGTTCAACATCTACGAGGTAAGGCCCTGCTTGCGCAGCCCATGGCTGCTCTGAATGGCTGCTCTGACCACGTGACTCCCTGTTGCTCCGTGTGCCAGGCTCTGCTGGCTTTATGGCAGTTGTAGGTGGGTGTGACCGTCCTGTTCTGTGGTAAGGAGACAGGTGAGGGTGTCGGGGCTAGGGGTGTCAGGAGAGCTGATGTCCAGAGTTAGACAGTGGGCAGGGCACTTGCGTTATGTACAGCTGAACTGGGTCCGTAGGGTCCCAGCTGCTAGGGCCCTCCGACCACTGCCAGGAGAGATCCCTGAGCACAGAACCAGGAGTAAGTCCTGAGCACTGCTGGGTGTGGCCCCACAAGAGAAGAAGCAAATATAAAAGCCCCAGAGCTCTGATGGAGCCGGTGCTATGGCTCAGAGGTCCGGAATGCCTGGTCACGTGCAGAAGGCCCAGGTTGGCAAATCCTGACACTGCCGGATGTGCGCCCAAACAAAAGAAACCAAAAAGCTAACAGAAAAAAGAAAAAGAGAGAAATCATGGGGCCGGGCGATAGCTCAGCGGGTAGGGCGTTTGCCTTGCAGCGGCCGGCCTGTGCTGGCCTGGGTTCGATCCCGGCATCCCATATGGTCCCCCGAGCACCGCCAGGAGTAATTCCTGAGTGCAGAGCCAGGAGTAACCCCTGAGCATCGCTGGGTGTGACCCAAAAAAAGCAAAAAAAAAAAAAAAAAAAAAAAAGAAGAGAGAGAAATCATGGGGCCGGGCGACAGCACAACAGGTAGGGCGTCTACCTTGCAAGCAGCCAACCCGGGATCTCAGATGGTCCCCTGAACAGCACTTGGAGAAATTACTGAGTGCAGAGTCAGCAGTAACCCTGAGCATTGCTGGGTGTAACTCCAAAAAGCAAAAAAACAAAACAAAACAAAAAACAGTCTCCAGGGCTGGCATAACTGTGGCCAAACCCTCTGTATTGCCAGTCCTTACACCTTGGGGAACGTCTGTCCTGACTCCACTGCTATGTAGCCCCACGGCCTCAGTGAGAGGTGAGGCGGTGCCCTGGGAATTCCAGAGAATAGTTCCGGCTCTAGGAATGCGACATCAGGGCAGGCTTCTGGAATCACCAGTGGGTGCCGTGTGCCAGCGCACTGACTTCCCGAGGCCCTCCTATACCACAGGTCCTTGCTGCCACTCAGCCTGGGACGGAACCTGACTCCGTGTCGGCCTCTGCCCTCACCCTCTGTGGCGGCAGCCCTGGTGCCCGGATTATAGATCCACACCCTTAGACCCATCAGTGGAGGCTGTTGTAAAGGGCCTTTGATGCTCACAGGAAATCGCTTTGATTCTGCATCTACAAAGGGAGGCGCTGTCTCTGTCTCATCCCCAGCAGGCTCAGCCTTCGTCTGGACGGCTAAGGAGATTTTTCCGGGAGGGGGAAACAGTCAGAGCTCTCAGAACGTAGTTTCTGATGGTGTTTGATGGGCCAGGGCGAGCCCAGGAGCTCAGGCTCAAACAGAAACAGCGGAAGGAGGGGCAGGACGTGGCAGAGACAGTGAACCCACAGCCCTGCATCACAGATGTGGCTCTGGGGGTGTCACAGATGTCTTGGGCCCTGGCATCACCCTGGGTGTTGTTCGGGTGCACCCGTTGGCTGCTGGTTATTTCTCAGAGCCCTCCCGCAGCACACCTCTGTGCCGACTCTACTGTGCCACCGTCAGCAGCCCTGCCACCGGGTGGGGTGGTGCTCCACGGCTCTCTCCGACACCTCTCCACAAGCCAGCTGGACCCTTTACCACCTGAATATGCTCGCATTTCTTTTCTTTTTCTTTTTGTTTTCGGGATCACACCCAGCAATGCTCAGGGGTTGCTCCTGGCTCTGCACTCAGGAATTACTCCTGGCAGTGCTCAGGGGACCATATGGGATGTCGGGGATCGAATCCGGGATGGCCACATGCAAGGCAAATGTCCTCCCCACTGGTCTATCACAGCCACCTTTGATTCCCTCAGTTTCTCCCTTCTGCTCTGGGCACCACCACTGCAGGCATTTCCCTGGGCAGGGGCTTTGCAGTAGCTGTCCAACAACTTCTTTGCCCCTTTGGGGGGGCTGGGGGCTTGGGCCATACCCAGCAATGCTCTGCTCTCAGGGATATCTTCTTGGAAAACCATATATTGTGGTGGCAGGAATCCAACTGGTGCCAGCCATGTAGAAGGCGAACACAGGATTCCAGAGCCAGCTGGAGAGTTGGGAAGTTCTGAGGATGGCCTCTAGAGGGTGCCAGTGCCCCACACGGAACCTGTGGGTGCGGCCTAAGGCTGGAGGGCTGGTCTGTCAGGGCAGGGGGCCTGAAACCTCAGCCGCACAGGGCGCTTCTTCAGGGCCCACTTCCCATGACGATCTGAGTGCGACGCTGCTTTAATGTCGGGGCGGTTATAATTAAGAGTGGAAATGTGGACTAAGGGCTCATTTAAAGGAAACAGAAGATCACAAAGAAATGTTGCTTGTGGCCGTTCTCTGCCACACCCAGCCAGCATCAGGCTTGCTCCCCTCAGCTAGGAGGGTGGCTTTTGGTCTCTTTCACTCCCCACAGTCCCACAGCACCACAGACCGATTAGGAAACTGAGGCCCGGGCACCTTGGCGGCCTGTGTGTTCCCTGGGGGCTGCTTCTGGGGCCCCTGGGTTTCAGCTGGGGTTCTGGACCCTCTACAGCTCCACCTAGACCACCAGCCTTACACAGATCTCGCATCTGTGCTCCAACCTTAGTCCCCGACCCGTGTTTCCCTGCTCAGCCAGACCCTCCTGCTCACCTACCACACAGCTTCTCCCAGGGCGAGACACATATTTTTAGGGTGGAGGGGCATACACCACAGTGTGCAGGCTCACTCCTGGGGGCCACACAGCCAGCACAGAGCCCAAGCTCCAGTCCTTTGAGCAGTTCCTGGACGTGGTTCTGATGCTATTTCGGTGTAGCCTTGTTGCCTGTTCCTGCGGCACCCCAACCCTCCTTCCACATCACCTGGGTAGTGTGGTCTGGGTGGGGGGGGGGGGGGGGGGGTGGTTGGAGAAGTGTCAGAAACAGTCTTAGAGCTCGGTTGGTCTGGAGAACAGTGTCAAAAACAGTCTCAGAGTCGGTTGTGGTCTGGGGAACAGTGTCAGAAACAGTCCCAGAGTCAGTTGTAGTCTGGATAAGTGTCAGAAACAGTCCCAGAGTCTTGTGAGAGTAGAGTTGGTTGTGGTCTGGAGGACAGTGTCAGAAACAGTCTCAGAGTCAGGTGTAGTCTGGAGAAAAGTATCAGAAATAGTCCCAGAGTCGGTTGTAGTCTGGAGAGGTGTCAGAAACAGTCCCAGAGTTGGTTGTGGTCTGGAGGAACAGTATCAGAAACAGTACCAGAGTTGGCTGTAGTCTGGAGAAGTGTCAGAAACAGTCCCAGAGTCAGTTGTAGTCTGGAGAAGTGTCAGAAACAGTCCCAGAGTTGGTTGTGGTCTGGAGAACAGTGTCAGAAACAGTCTCAGAGTCAGGTGTGGTCTGGAGAACAGTGTCAGAAACAGTCTCAGAGTCAGTGTTTCCAGGACTCAGGAGACTACAGATCCCACCCTTGGGCCTTCACATCATCACAAGCTTAATCCCATTTTACAGATGGAGAAACAGAGGCAATGGCAGGTGTAAGTGCGTGGCCTCGGGTCTCAGAGCCATCAGAAGTTAAAACCAGCGGACATGGCCGGGAGCCTTTTCCCCAAGGCTCAGCTTCACCACACCCTGGACTGTGACCCCCACCAGCCTAGAGATCATCAGCGGTCCCTGCTGCCTGCTGGGACATGTCATGCCACACACATGTCACTGCCGGGACACACCGTCACTGCTGGAACACACACACATCAGGTCCCCCACACACACACACACACACACACGTATGGTTTGTGCTGCTGCCCTTAGCCTGCTATGGTTCTGAACCCCTGTCTGGTCCTATGCTTTCACAGTTGTGTGTCCGTCACACAATGTTCCCTCAGCAGTGCACACTTCCCACCACCAATGTCCCCCATTTCCCTCCCGCTGCCCTCCCTTCCTGCCTCTATGCAGGCGCTCTCCCTGCCCCTTTGCACATTGTAGTTTGCAATATTGAAGGGTCATCATGTAGATCCCTTTACCTGCTGTCAGCACTCAGTTCTAGTTCAGCAGCACGCAGTTCCTATCCAGAGGTCATTCCCGACTATCTGTCACAGTGGTCTCTTCTCTATCCCAACTGTCTCCTCCCCTGGCACTTGGCGCAGGCTTCCAGCTGTGGACCAAACCTGGTCTTGTTTCTCTTGTCTTTGGGTATTAGTCTATCTATCTATCTATCTATCTATCTATCTATCTATCTATCTATCTATCTATCTATCTATCTATCTATCTATCTATCTATCTATCTATCTATCTATCTATCTCTCTCTCTCTCTCTCTCTCTCTCTCTCTCTCTCTCTCTCTCTCTCTCTCTCTCTCTTTCTGGATCACACCCAGTGATGCTCAGGGGTTACTCCTAGCTCTGCACTCTGGAATCACTCCTGGCAGTGTTCAGGGGATCAAACCTGGTCAGCTGCATGCAAGACAAACGCCCTTCCTGCAGTGCTATCCGCTCTGGCCACATGCGAGGTTTTTATATCCCCCAGATGGTGAGAGGAGAGGAGGGAGGGTGCCATTCCTCTCTGACAGCAGTGCCCCTCCAGGCCCCCAGGCCTATATCCTCCCCCGTCTGCCCCTGCTTTGGTGGGTTTTTGGGGGAGGGTACGTCTGGCTGTGCTCAGGGCTTCCTCCAAGAGAGATGCTGCCACCCAAGGGCCTTTCCTCCGACCCCGCAGGTATCTCTGCTTCCCCTGCCCCCTCAGAGCCTCTCCCTCCATTCCCATGCTTCTTTGTAAAGGGGCACATGTGATGGCTGCCATGCAGCCTTTTGTGTTATTAGTTAATCAATCAGTCAATTAATTTTGCTTCTAGGGTCACACCCAGCAGTGCTCAGGGGGTTACTCGTGGCTCTGCACTCAGGAATTACTCTAGCGGGGGGACCACATGGGATGCTGAGTTGGCTATATGCAAAGCAAACACCCTACTCGCTGTGCTGTCGCTCTGGCCCTGCCCTGCTGTGCCCAATAGCCCAGTTGAGCTGGTCTCTAATCTTGTGGTTCTCTGGACTCGCTGGTGGCCTTAGACTAATAACTTGCTGTTTCTGAGCATTGTTCCTGACCTCAGCTGTGGGGGCTGTCAGTGCTCGGTCCCCCACAGCACAGATTATACAGGGCTGAGGCATTTACCTTGTTTGTGCCTTGCTTGTGTCCAGTTCCCAGCATCTGAATAGGTCCCCTGGGCACAGAGCCAAGAACAGCCCCTGAGCACGTGGTGTTACCCAAAGACACAGAAAACAAATAAGAATTGCCTTGTTTGTCTGTCTAGAGACAGGCAGCAGGCCCTGCAGGACAGACACAGAAGGGATTCGCCAGGAAACAGGCTAGGGGTAGGGTGGACATGCTGCGCTGTTGAACGGGACAGCGGGAGAGGCTGCGCAAAGACCAGACTGCCTGCCCGACCGCCTTCCTTCCTTCCTTCCAGACTACTGGCCCTCCTCCTGTCCGCCTGTCCACCTTCTTCCTTCCTTCCCTTCTTCCTTCTTTCCCTCCTTCCTTCTTCCTTTCCTCCCTCCCTCTCCCCTTCTTCCTTTTTCCCTCCTTCCATCCTTTCTTTGTTCTCTTCTTTTTTTTCTTGGCTTTTTGGGGTCATGCCCGATGATGCTCAGGGGTTACTCCTGGCTCTGCACTTGGGAATTACTCCTGGCAGTGCTCGGGGGGACCATATGGGATGCTGGGGACCTAACCCGGGTCGGTCGCATGCAAGGCAAATGCTCTACCCACCGTACCTTCTTCTCTTCTTATTTATTTTTCATTTTGGGGTCTCACCCAAAGGTGCTCATGATTTACTCCTGGCTCTGTGCTGAGGGACTCAGGGGAGCATATGGGGGCCAGAGTCTGACCTCGAGTCCCCTGGCGTGAGGCAGACCCCACCCACTGCCCTGTGGCTATGTCCCTGTGTGGAATTGTTTGTTTTGGGGTCCTACCCACTTGTGCTCAGGGATCATCCTGGTGGCTCAGGGACCATATGTGGTATGGGGATTGAACCAGGTTGGCTGCATGCAAGGCAAGCGATTTATCCCCTGTACCCAGCTTTTTGCCAAACAGCAGCTGATCCAAAGGCACAGACTGTGAACCCAACAGTGAAAAAAAAAATTATAGACCTCATTCCCATGACCTGATGGAATGGTTTGAGGCTCTTTATGTTCCTGGAGCAAGCAGGTGCCCTTGGGCTCTACTGGCATGAGACAGGACATATGGAAGATGTTACTGGTGCCCGCTCGAGCAAATCGAAGATGAACGGAAAGACAGTGATACAGTGATACCCAGCTTTTTAAATATTTGTTTGTAATCGGGCCACATTTAGAGCAGGAGGTAATCACTACTGGCGGTACCCAGGACCGTGCGGTGCTGGGGATCAAACCTGAACCTCTTTCACACAAGGCGTGTGCTGCAGCCCTGAGCTCATCTTCCTAGCCCCTGCATCAGCATCTGTTATGGTTGTGATCCGATCCACACACACTGTGTGCAGTGGCTGCTGTGATCCGACCCACACACTTGTGCTGTGGCTGCTGTGATCCGATCCACACACACTGTGTGCTGTGGCTGCTGTGATCCGATCCACACACACTGTGTGCAGTGGCTGCTGTGATTCAATGCACAGAACACACTGTGTGCTGTGGCTGCTGATACAATCCACACACACGTGTGCAGTGGCTGCTGTGATCCCATCCACACACACTGTGTCAGTGTCTGCTGTGATCCGATCCACACACCTGTGTGCAGTGGCTGCTGTGATTCAATGCACAGAACACACTGTGTGCTGTGGCTGCTGATACAATCCACACACACAGTGTGCAGTGGCTGCTGTGATCCGATCCACACACATTGTGTGCAGTGGTTACTTTTCTCAGGAACCAGCAAGAAGTTCCTGTGGGCTGCAGGGGTTACAGGGAGGAGGTTGTCGGCGTCTAGTGTTGAAGAAGCAGCAACTCAGATGGGAGCAGCGAGGCAGGTGTAGTCGGGGCGAGGCAGCGGTCACTGCCCAGCCTGGGCCTCCTCTCACCGCCCCTCTGATGGCTGAGCCATGCTGGCCTGAATGACGTCAGACACCCCTGCTCCTCTCCTCCTCCAAACATGACTCCTGGCGGGCAGCGACCACCACGCAGTCCATCCACAAAATTGTGTTTGCTTTGCTGGGAGAGGAACCCAGGACCTGGCGCACGCCAGGCTGAAGCTGGACCTCTGGGCCTCACCCCCCACTAGCAGATGTGTTTGTCACCAGCATCTGCCGATGCCCAACTTCGCCCTACGCTCTCAGCAGAGCACAGGACAGTTTACACCATTTATTTGTTCTTTTGGGATATGGGGCCTTATCCAGTGATGCTCAGGGGTTACTCTTAGCTCTGCACTCAGAAATTACTTCTGGGGTGGTCTGGGGACCATATGGGAGGCTGGGATCGAACCTGGGTCAGACATGTGCAAGGCTAATGCCCAACCTGCTGTCCTGTCACAGGACAGTTCAGGGCTGGCCCTTGGTCCCGTCTCGAGGAGGTACAGGGAGGCCAGGGTGGGAGCAGGGCGAGGGAGGGTGTTTTGGTACTGGTTGCCGCCTGAGCCAACACAGGGGCAGGCAGAGACAGAGCCTTGGTGACACCCTCTTTCAGCACGGGCTGGAAGGCGTGTCCCCAGGCACTGGGAGGGAGGGTTAAATAAATATTATTCCTGCTGCGTTTGGTCGTGGGACACTGGTTTAATTGGGGAGCTCAGTTTCGTAAACTTGAAACACTTTCCCACAGAAACTCCCCCGCCAGACCCCAGAATCCTGCACCATACCCTGTTCACTGGGCCAGGGGCCTGAGCCAGGGGCCCACACCCAACTGCTTAGAAACTTGCACCTGCTATTAGTTCTGTTCCTTTGTTTGTTTTGCCTGCAGGTGGTAAATCCCAAAAAGAAAATGAAGAAAAAGAAATATGTGAATTCTGGCACGGTGAGTTGGTACCTCTCGGGGCTGAGGTAGGGAGATGCCCCCTAGCCTGAGTGGGCGCCTCCACCCCAGCCCGAGTGGGCACCTCCCTGGGCTCGGAAGAACGTGGGAATCAGCCGGGGGGGTGGGTGGGGCGCTGGCTGCTCAGCCCAGTGGGCAGGGTGGAGGTGGCACCGGCTGACTTCCAGATCCTGGGGTGCAGCCTGAGACGTCAGGCCGCTCTTGCGTGACTTCCTTCCTGGGGCAGGAGGAAGCAGCCTGCTGAGCCGACTAGACTACTGCTACGGCATTCTGAAAGTCCCCGCTGAGGTGTTTGCAGGCTCTTGCCAGAGGCAGATCTTCTCATCCCCTTGTCATGAAAAGGGAGTGAGCCGGGAAGTGAGTCAGGCACCATCACTTGGTGGTGGGTGACGTGGGAGAGACAGGAGACAGCTCTGAGACAGCTCAGCTGGGCTGCAGGGGGCACCCCTGGGCTTGGGGTACTTTTAGGGGGCTTCAGGGCCACGGGGCTGTTCCCAGCACCCGCGCCAGCGTAGGGTCCAAAGTGCTCAGGGTGGGCACACAGGGTGCTGGGGCTGGAGGCCAGGCCCCACTCCCCACCCTGTGAAAGGTGAGCGCTCTCCCGCCTGGGCCCTCCCCTATCCACTCACCCCGAGTGACTCACTGGGGCCTGAGTACAGGGCACCCTTCAGCGCCTTTACTGAGGGGCTTCTGGTTGCCCAGCCCTGTTTTGGTGGGAAGGAGGCGTCCTTGGGGTGCTTGGGGTGGTCAGATCCTAGGACACAGAGGGGCTCGCCCACCCTAGGAGGAATGGGTGCTGTGGGGCGGACACAGGGACTCACACACACCCCGCAAGGAATGGGTGCAGTGGGCAGAACACATTTAGGAGGAAAGGGCCAGGGGCGCCACGAGCAAAAGTCTGATCTAAAGCAGTCCAGGAACGCTTAGGAGACATTTGAGCAGGGCAGTGAGGAAGTGAGGAGTTTCTCTGCCTGCGGTCCCTGCTTGGACGGGCACAGCTGAGCGCCTCAGGGTGAGCAATACCTTCCTGTCCAGGATGCTTCCATAGACGACTTTACCAAAGAAAAGCCTGAAACCCAGGGCTGGAGCCAAAGGACAGAGACTGGGTGCTTGCCTTGTGCGCAGTGGCTCATGTTTGATCTCCAGAACCCCATACAGTCCTTGAGCACCACCGGGAGTGACCGGGAGTGACCCCTGAACACAGAGCTGGGAATAAACCCTGAGCATTGCTAGGTGTTGTCTCTAAACCAAACAACGCAAAAGGAGAGAAATGGAGATAAAAAGAAAAACAGGGGCGAAGCGATAGCCCAGCTGGTAGAGGCGTTTGTTTGTTTGCTTTGCGGCTGGCCCATGCCGGCCTGGGTTCTGGGTTAGATCCCCGGCATCCCATATAGTCCTCCGAGCACCACCAGGAGTAATTCCTGAGTGCAGAGCCAGGAGAAACCCCTGAGCATTGCCAGGTGTGACCCAAAAAAGCAAAAACAAAAAAAAAAAAAAAAAAAAGACACAACACCGCAGCTCTTGTCTGGTGTTTCTATATCCGAGCTAAGAGAAATGAGGCCTGGGCAGAGACGGGGCTTATCCCACAGTGAGGTGGGGATGGGGTAGGGAGAGGCCCCGGTTCTCATCACTTCTCTTTGTTCAGCACGTCCTTTGCCATCATCAGAAGATCCAGATAGTTGGTAGAATCCAGATGCCCAGGCAAGGCCCAGAATGCTTTGGTGATGCCGTTCCCTTTCTGTGGGGGTGGGCCCAAAGCAGCCGGGCTTACACCTGGCTTAATCCTGGCTTACTCCTGGCTTACTCCTGGCTCTGTGATCAGGAATCACTCCTGGCAGTGCTCAGGGGACCATGTGATTTGCTGGAGATTGACCTTTACCCCTGTACTATTGCTCTGGCCCAGCCTTCCCTTATCTGTGCCCAATCCACAAGGCTCCTGTCAGAATACCCAGAGCGTCACCCTAACCGACAGACGGTGGCATGGAGACTGGCCTGGGACTTCCTGTGGATGACAGGTGCCCTGGGGAATCTCTGGATGCAGGGTAGAGTCATGTGAGGAGGGAAAAAAAGAGGCAGGGCCAGAGCTTAGCCCCAGAAACACCAATGATGGCGGTCAGGTGCTCTGATTCCGTGTGTGTGCGTGTGTGTGCTACCAGGATCCAGACCCAGGCTCACGGGATCTGCCTCCTGAGCAGGAGCCTGTCTTCCCCAGCACTGCAGCGTCTCCGGGCACAGGGCTACTCTCCCAAACAACCTCACTCGGTCTGATGGTCCTCGCTCAGGGCTAAGGACTCTGCCTCAGGATCCATTTCTCACGAGGAAGGGGTTTTGTTTAGGTGCCTCCCTCTGTGACCACAGTGTGCGTGTGTTCATTGAATATATTTTTGTATGCGTGTATATGTGTGTGATGTGTGTATGAGTGTGAGTTTATATATGAGTGTGTTGTGTGAATGTGTATGAGTGTGTATATGTGAGTATATTTGTGTGAGTGTGTGTATGAGGACATGTATGTGTATGTTAGTGTATATGTATGTGATGTGTGGAGTGTGGGTGCATATATGTGTATGTTGTGTGTGTTTATGTGTATGTGTGCGAATGTATATGTATGTGAGTGGGCATTTGTGTGGGTGTGTATGTGTGTCCTATGTGTATGTGAGCACATGTATATATGTGATGTGTGTGTGTGTGTGTGTGTGTGTGTTGAGGTAGGTTTCCAAGACCTTCCCTCTCAGGGCTGACGGCTCAGCAGGTTTGTCAGGCCTGGCCATGTCGCGGTGCGTGAATCTGCACCCCTCAGGGGCTCCCGAATCCTGTGCTGGGCTTCCTTGGCGGGTCGCCTGCCTGCCTCACATAGCCCCTGTACCCTGCTAGGCTTTCCTGTGTCTCCCCGACTCAAGACAGGTGCCGCCTGAGCAGCCTGGTCCGGAGACCTCTGCTCAGAAAAGGGGAGGGACCAGCTGCTTCCCAGGGGTCAGTCAGGGGAAGGGCCAGCTGCCTCCTTGGGTCATTCAGAGAAGGAGCAGGTAGCCCCAGGGGTCAGTCAGGGAAGGGGTAGCTGCCCCCAGAGGTCAGTCAGGGAAGGTCCAGCTGCCTCCAGGGGTCATCAGGGAAGAGCCAGCTGCCCCCAGGGGTCAGTCAGGGAAGGGCCAGCTGCCCCAGGGGTCAAAAGGGAAGGGGCAGGTGACCCCAGGGGGGCAGTCAGGGAAGTTCCAGCTGCCGGTCAGTCAGAGAAGGGCCCCTGGGGTCAGTCAGGGAAGGACCAGCTGCGCTCGGAGGTCAGTCAGGGAAGGGCCAGCTGCTCTGTGGAGTCAGGGAAGGACCAGCTGCCCCAGGAGTCAATCAGGGAAGGGCCAGCTGCCCCCAGGGTCAGTCAAAGAAGGGTCATAAAATCCCCTAAGCACAGAGTCTGGAGTAACCCCTGAGCACTGCTGGATGTGGCCCAACACCAAAAAGTAAAATGATCAGTAGAATCAGAGGCGGAGAATGGTCACCCCAGGCCTGCACCGCTCGCTGCCTCCCTCCGGTGCTTGGGATTCTGCGCCCTGCCATGATGCCATAACCTCTGCCCCCAGGTCACGCTGCTGTCCTTCGCCGTGGAATCTGAGTGCGCGTTCCTGGACTACATCAAAGGAGGGTGAGAAAGGCTGCGGGGGGCCTGGGGGGGGGGTGGCAGTGGCCCACGGTGGGCAGGACCAGTGGGGCGGCGGGGGGGACAGTGGCTCCAGTGGGCAGGCCAGCAGGGCCGCTGAGGCTGAGCTGAGCACAGCAGGATCCTCACCTGAGGGCTGGCAGGGGCATCCCTAAGCCACAGTGGCTGGCTGGGTCACAGCAGGTGGATGGTCCACCTCTACATGGAGGTAAAGACAGCCAGGGCTTGGGGAGGAGGAGGGTGCCAGGAGGCCCAGAGGTCAGGGGTCAGGAGGCCAGAGCTGCTCAGGGCTTTGCATGCAGGAGACTCAGGGCCCTGCAGGTGGCGGTGGGCGGGCCTGAATCCAGTGGGCACCAGCTTCCTCCTCCAGAGACTCAGCCTGTGTAACCGGCGAGCCCTAAGGCTCTTTCTAGCTCTGTGCGTCTGACACACACAGACACACGCACTCTGTGCTTCTGACCCTTCTGGGGTAGGGGAGCATCTCAGCCGTGTCCTGTGTCTTCACCAGCTGGGGACTGAGCCAGGGGGTGGTCAATCAAAGGTTTAAAGAGCAGAAAGATCCAAGCGGTCACTGTACAGTGCCCATTGGGCAGGGGTGGCCTGGAGGCGGCAGCCCCGGGCAAGGTGCTCTCCCAGATGAGGCAGTGCCCTGCCAGGACCCAGCAGCACAGGTGCGGGCAGGTGAGTGACTGCACCTGTCTGGAAGGGCAACAGGTAGGCGCGGCCCCAAAGGTGGGGCGGCCGCGTCTCTAGGGCAGAGGGAACACCATGCTCACCACAGTGCCCGGCTCCTCCCGGCCTCCAGCCCAAGTCTAACCTCCCACCCCGTTGCTCCCAGCTCCTTCTCCAGCCTCCCAGCGGCCCCTCCCTGCCCCTCTGGCCCCAGAGACCCGCCCTTGCTCTGGGCCCGCTCCACTCCTTCCCCACTGCCCCGTGACTTCCCCAACCTTTCTCTTCCTTCTCCTTTGCACTGTGCCCTCCCTCGGTCTCTCCCCAGCCTGTCTGTCTGCCCTGGGAAGGAATGAAGGACTCTGGGCTGGTGGGGACTGAGGAGTTAAAGGGCCAGTGACATCAGGGTCCCCAGGAGGTGGACACAGCTGGCGCCAAGAGTGCAACAGGCTAGAGAGGGGCCAGCCCTGTTCCCACGCCTCTTGGAACCCTCTAGAGAAACTGGCTCAGGGTGCCAGAGCCGGCGTGTCGAGGCAGGCAGGCGCTGGGCTGGGTGCGGGAGAGGGAGCTGGGTGCTCAGCCTGTCTTCTGCCCTGCCTGTCCTGAGGCAGGTGGAGGTGAAAGCAGGGTGCTGTGCCCCCACCCACGGACCTGCCTTCCAGTCCCGACCTTCCCGAGGGCCTGGAGCCCAGAGCAGCGAGGGCAATTAAGGCCGTGGGCCAGAGAGATGGTGAAGAGCTCAGCCTTAGCGCCTGTCTTGCACCCTCCCAACCCAATCTAACCCCGGCATAGATATGGTTCCCCCAGCACTTCCAGGAGTTACCCCTGAGCACAGAGCCGAAAACTAGCCCCTGAGCACCACCAGGTGTGGCTCTGAAACTAGCAAGCAAAAAGACCTGGTTGATGCGCCAGGAAGTGGGTTGTTTGTGGGATTTGTTTTTCTCCTGTTGTTTCCGTAGGCCCTGAAGAGTTTGCTGTCAGGTTCTCAGCCAGGGGGTTTAGGGGCGGAGACGCCACACAGGGTGGGGGGGTGCCGTGCTGCTGCTGGCAGGGCTACCTGCGCCTTCTGGCCACATCTTCGTCCCGCAGCCACGGAGCTGTTGGGCCTCAAGTTCCTGAAAGTCAACAGGGATACAGTGGGAAGCATTTTCCGGCAAGACCGCACAGTGGGCCATGGGTCCTTCTTCCCTTGGCAAAATACGATCTCTCTCTCTCTCTCTCTCTCTCTCTTTTACTTTTTGGCTTTTTGGGTCACACCCAGCAATGCTCAGGGGTTACTCCTGGCTCTGCACTCAGGAATTACTCCTGGCGGTGCTCAGGGGACCATATGGGATTGGCCGTGTGCCAGGCAAATGCTGTACTATTGCTCCGCCCCCTCCCAGTATCTCTTAATCTCTGCTTTCGGTCAACCAAGATTTGAGCCTGAATTTCAGTGAGATGCTCCTCACCTGGCATGAGCCTGCTGACAGTGCCAACCCTGCAGCTTTTTTCCGTGGCACATGAGGGTGTCAGGTCATCCATGGGGGTGGGGTGATCTGGGGGTCACTAAGCGCAGTTTCCCAGAGCTGGAACTTCTCACCTAAGGCCACAGGAAGCTGGGCTGGGGTTGGGGTCGGAGGAGCTGGGTCAGCAGCTGTGCCCTCCACCGAGCAGCCCTGCGGGATGGTCTCTCAGGTGACCCCTCTGCTCCCCCTCTCCTAGGACCCAGATCAACTTCACGGTGGCCATCGACTTCACAGCCTCAATGGTGAGTGAGACCGAGCAGGGGCAGCCGCTCGGCACTGGGCTCAGCCCTCCCAGCAAGGACGTCCAGCCCCAGCGTACAGCTGTGTTCCCCAGACTGGCCACCGCCACTGACAAATCTGGCTCTGGGCTTCATACCTGCCGGTTTCCTGGGAGACCAGCACAGTGTCGCTCGGTGTTCTGGGAACAAGTCCCTCATTCTCTGCGAGGCAAGAACTAGAGTCAAGCCTAAATTTGGGGTGCCCGGGGAAGCAGACCCACGCCCTGTACTCTGGCTGGGACCCCATCCTGGAGCCCCAGCTGGTTGGTCACAGAAACAGGTGTCCGTTAGCATGTGCCGTGCTCAGGGCTGGGCCAGTGCCAGATACTGAGTCACACACTTAGGAGGATCCCAGGGCACTGCGGGGTATTCGGGGCCTTGCACCTGTGTGTGTGTGTTGTGTATGTGTGTATGTATGTATGAGTGTGTATGTGTGTATATGTACGTGTGTGTTTGTGTATATGTGTATATGTGTATGTATGTGTGAGTGTGTATGTGTGTATATGAGTGTATATGTGTGTATGAGTGTGTATGTGTATATGTGCTCATGTGTGTTTGTGTGTATGTGTATATGTATATATGTATGTGTGAATGTATATGTGTGCATGTGTATGTGTGTGCATGTGTTTGTGTATGTATGCGCATGCGTGTTTGTGTGTATGTGTGCATGTGTTTGTGTGTGCATGTGTTTGTGTGTATGTGTATATGTGCATATGTATGTGTGAATATGTGTGTATGTGTGTATATGTGAGTGTGTGCATGTGTGTATGTATGTGTTTGTGTACATGTGTGTATATGTGTGTGTATATGTGTGTATATGTGTGTATGCATGTATATGTGAGTGTGCAGCGTGTGTATGTGTGTATGTGTATATGTGTGAGTGTGTATGTGTGTGAGTGTGTATGTGTGTATACATGTGTAAGTGTGTATAAGTGTATATGTGTCAGTGTGTACGTGTGTATATGTGTGAGTGTATATGTGTGTATGCGTGTGTATATGTGAGTGTGTATGTGTGTATGTGTGTGTATGCGTGTGTATATGTGAAGTGTGTACATGTGCGTGTGTGTACGTGTGTATATGTGTGAGTGTGTATATGTGTGAGTGTGTATGTGTGTATATGTTTGCGTGAGTGTGTATATGTGTGTGAGTATGCGTGTGTATATGTGTGAATATGCGTGTGTATGTGTGAGTGTGTATGTGTATATGTGAGTGTGTACATGTGCGAGTGTATGCGTGTGTATATGTGTGAGTATATGTGTGAGTGTGTATGTGTGTATATGTTTGTGTGAGTGTGTATGTGTGTATATGTGTGTGAGTATGCGTGTGTATATGTGTGAATGTATGCGTATATATGTGAGTAATGTGTGTATATGTGTGATGTGTGTGTGTATATACACATATGTGTGTATATATGTGAGTGTATATGTGTGTGTGTGAGTGTGTACATGTGAGTGTGTATGTGTGTATATGTGTAGTGTACATGTGTGTGTACATGTGAGTGTGTATGTGTGACTGTATACGTGTGTATATGTGTGAGTGTGTATGTGTGCATATGTGTGAGTGTTACATGTGTGAGTGTATGCGTGTGTATATGTGTGAGTGTGTATGTGTGCATATGTGGAGTGTGTACATGTGAGGTAATGCGTGTACATGTGAGTGTGTATATGTGAGTGTGTGCATGTGTATATGTAAGTGTATGTGTGTATATGTGTGAGTCTATCGTGTGTATATGTGAGTGTATGTGTGTATATGTGTGTATGCGTGTATATGTGCATATGTGTGAGTGTGTATGTGTATATGTGTGAGTGTGTATGTGTATATGTGTGAGTGTGTACATGTGTGAGTATGCGTGTGTATATGTGTGAGTATGTCCGTGTATATATGTGTGTATGTGTGTATATGTGTGAATGTGTACGTGTGTATATGTGTGACTGTGTGTGTGTATGTGTGTATATGTGTGACTGTATGCGTGTGTATATGTGAGTGTGTATGTTTGCGTATGTGTGAGTGTATACATGTGTGACTGTGTACGTGTGTATATGTGTGAGTGTGTATGTGTGTATATGTGTATATGTGTGTATATGTGAGTGTGTACATGTGTATATGTGTGTGTGTGTATATGTGTGAGTGTGTACGTGTGTATATGTGTATATGTGTGAGTATTATGCGTTGTGTATATGTGTATGTGTGTATATGTGTGACTGTGTATGTGTGTATATGTGTGAGGTGTATGCGTGTGTATATGTGTGACTGTATGCGTGTGTATATGTGTGTATATGCGTGTGTGTGTGTATGTGTGTATGTGTGTATATGTGTGACTGTGTACGTGTGTATATGTGTGAGTGTGTATATGTGAGTGTGCATGTGTGAGTGTGTGGTGGGGTCTGACAGGGGTGGCCTGAGCAGTAAGGGCAGTGAGGACACTTAGGAAGGCACCTGCCACCTGTTGAAGCCTCTCCCCAGGCCATGGACGGGACCATCACAAGAGGGGCAGCTGAGGGGGATCGGTGTCTGCGCCGTGTGCCTCAGGTGAACAACCGCAATAGCAAGACAGGACAGTAGGACAAGAGAGGGCCGCAGCGACAGCACAGCGGGGAGGGCGTTGCCTTGCACACGGCTGACCTGGGTTCAACCGGCATCCCATATGGTCTCCTGAGCACCACCAGGAGTAATTCCTGAGTGCAGAGCCAGGAGTAGCACCTAGGTATTGCTGGGTGTGACCCCAAAAAAAAAAGGACAATATAAGATAAGAGGACCGGGTGGGGGGCTCCAGTATGGGGGCTGGAAGTTTCCGTAGAGCTCAGTTAAGTGCCCACAGAAGGGGACCCCTTGAGTAGAGAACTAGGGAGGTGAGGGTGTTGACCCTCACCTGGGCCCAGCCCCCAACAAGGAAGCAGCCACTGCCCTAGGGCCAGGGCAAGAAATGCCGGAGCTGGGACACAGGAGAGGGAGGAGGGGACACATATGGCCGGTTCCAAGAAGGGGGTCAGAGCTTTGTGAGCAGAGAAGAGGCACCAACAGCTGCCGAGGCCTGGTGTGCTCATGGGCTGGCGTGCAGAGAGGAGCGTGGCACAAGCGTGAATGCAGAGACAGGTCGGCAGCAAAGCACAGGCGCCGGGCTCCTGCAAAGAGGCTGGCGGCGGCCGGAGAGAAGCACAGTGGGGAGGGCGCTTGACTTGCACATGGAGGATCCAGGTTCGATCCTGGCATCCCATGTGGTCCCCTGAGCACTACCAGGAGAAGAGGCTGGTAGAAGGATCTAGTTTGGACCAAGATTTGCCAAAGGATTGAAGAGAGAGAGAGAGAGAGAGAGAGACAAAGAAGGAGAGGAGAGAGAGAGAGAGGGAGAGAGGGAGAGGAGAGGAGAGGGTGAGAGAGAGGAAGAGAGGAGAGGGAGAGAGGGAGAAGAGAGAGAGAGGGTAAGAGAGAGAGAGGGAGGAGAGGAGAGGGAGAGAGAGGATGGGAAGAGAGAGGGAGAGAGGGAGAGGAGAGAGAGGAGAGGGGTGAGAGAGAGGAAGAGAGGAGAGGGAGAGAGGATGGGGAGAGAGAGGGAGAGAGGGAGAGGAGAGAGAGAGGAGAGGGTGAGAGAGAGGGAAGAGGAGAGGGAGAGAGAATGGGGAGAGAGAGGGAGAGAGGGAGAGGAGAGAGGAGAGGGTGAGAGAGAGGAAGAGAGGAGAGGGAGAGAGAGGATGTGGAGAGAGAGGGAGAGAGGGAGAGGAGAGAGAGGAGAGGGTGAGAGAGGAAGAGAGGAGAGGGAGAGGTGGGGAGAGAGAGGGAGAGAGGGAGAGGAGAGAGAGGAGAGGGGTGAGAGAGAGGAAGAGGAGAGGGAGAGAGAGGGGACTGAGCATGTGTGCTAGGGAGTCCCAGGTGTGGTCCCTGGCACTCGGGTCCCCACACACGAGCAGGGGAGAGAACAGAGAGGCCCAGGGTGAGGGCGCTCGCATGCAGTTTCTGTCCGTCTGTCTGTCCGTGCCCAGGGAACCCATCGCAGTCCACGTCTCTGCACTACATGAGCCTACCAGCTGAACGCCTAGGCGCTGGCACTGACGGCCGTCGGGGAGATCATCCAGCACTACGACAGCGACAAGATGTTCCCCGCCCTGGGCTTTGGCGCCAAGCTGCCCCCTGACGGCAGGGTGTCCCACGAGTTCCCCTGGTAGGACCCCGGGAAGGGGCCGAGGACTGTCCCTGGGCTGGGACATGACCCCCACCCTCCCTGCAGGGGAATTCCCGCTGCCTGCTCCGTGTGTCGGGGTGTGGGGAACCTGCCCTGTCCTGCCCACAGTCACCCCTCCCAGTCTGCGTGTGGCCACCCAGGTGGGCTGCAGAGGAGCCAGGGCTGAGCCCCCAACCCCAGGAAGGAGGATAAGGGGGTGTGGGTGGGGCTGTCACAACTGAGAAGAGGCTGGGTGCTGGGGAACTCAAGTCTCCTCTCCTTCCTGTGTTCCCGGCAGACGCACCTCACCCGTCCCACCTTCCTGACCTCCTTTGGGGGTGCAGGGGTCCTTCTGGGGGGGCTCCCCAAGGGCGGCAGCGGGCACATGGATGGAGAGCAGATTCCCATGTGTGTCCCCCCAGCACGAGCTGCCCTTTAGGCTGGGCCTTGGGGCTCCCTCTCCTGCCCCCACCCCCACCAGAGATGTGTCTGGAGCAAGCCAGACCTGCAGCCCTCCCGTGCTTGTGCCCGCAGAACGGCAACCAGGAGAACCCGTCGTGCTGCGGCATAGACGGCGTCCTGGAGGCCTACCAGCGCAGCCTGCGCACCGTGCAGCTCTACGGCCCCACCAACCGCGCCTGTCGTCACCCACGTGGCCAGGTGAGGCTTCATCAGTGGTCACTCCAAGCCGGACCGAGTCCCACAGAGCCCCGCCCTGCCTGCCGCTGCCCCAGGGGTGCCCAGGGTCCTGGAAGGTGGGTGGGGAGAGGCCTGGTGACTGACAGACCCCACCCTCACCCAGGAATGCAGCGACGGTGCAGGACGGCTCCCAGTACTCGGTGCTGCTCATCATCACGGACGGGGTCATCTCGGACATGGCGCAGACCAAGGAGGCCATCGTCAACGTGAGCAGGGGGCACGGGCACCTCTTCATGACCCCCACCTGACCCCCCACTCCTGGCTTCTGCTGAGTCCAGAGGAGCGGGAAGGGGAGGCAGGACCATGGTGTTGCCTGGCGTGGGAAGGGGCCAAGGTGGCCCCTAAAAAGCTGGTCCCGCTCGATGGAGACCCAGGGGAGAGAGGGACGGGGCCACTTCCGCCTCTGCCGCCCTTCGTCCCCTCTCCATCCCCTCCTGGGTTTTCCTGGGCTTCGTCCAGGCTGCCTGTGTGCCGCTTTCCCTCTCTCTCTCTCCCTCTCCCTCCTTCCCCTCCCTCTCTCTTCTCTCTCTCTCTCCTCTCTCTCTCCCCTCTCTCTCCCTCCCTCCCTCTCTTTCTCTCTCCCTCTCCCTCCCCCATCTCCTCCCTCTCTCCCTGCTCCTATTCTCCATCCTCTCTCCCCTCTCTCCCCTCCTGCCTTCCTTCTGGGCCCCCTTCTCTCCGAGCTCCCCTTCCGTGTAACTGGCCCTGACTGGGCACACCCCCAACTCCCTGCTGTCCCCCAGGCTGCCAAACTCCCCATGTCCATCATCATTGTCGGTGGGCCAGGCCGAGTTTGATGGTGAGTGTGCGGGAATGGGATATGGCGGGTCCTGGGGATGACTCTTCCATGGGGCTCCTGGGCACAGGCGTGACCATCTGGGGCAGCGGGCAGGCGGGAAGGCCCTAGTGCTGGCACAGGAAGGGGTGTCCTGGGTGTGCACCCCGAGGCCACTGGACGAGGCCTGTGTCTCCTGGGGAAGCAGGGAGGGTGTGGGGCCACCACGCTGGGCTGGGGGCCCAGAGTCCCACCTGGCCCGGCTCCTCCTGCCTCCGGGCCTGTATTTGGGATCTTCCACCTGAGGGAGCCGTCAGGGGCTCTGAGCCCAGGAGTGGCTGACACCCCCACCCTGTTCCCCAATGCAGCCATGGTAGAGCTGGACGGTGACGACGTGCGGGTGTCCTCCCGAGGGAAGCTGGCCGAGCGGGACATTGTCCAGGTGACCACCTGCCTTCCTTGCCCTTGCCGCCACGCTGGCCCCCGCCTGCTTCTGTGGACTCCTGGGAAGGAAGCTGTGGGAGCTTCCTGGTGGCCCAGCCACCGGGGTCCACCCTGGGGTCACATTCTTTCTGGGCTGGACACCTGTCCACTGTGTCTGAGAGTCCTTACTGCAGTGCAGAGGCCTCTGAGTTTCCTGCTGGGTCCCCTTCAAGGCAGAGGCACGGCCCAAGAGTGGCTACTGACCCCTCAGTTACGGGCATTCCTGGGATCCTTGAATCAGCACCCGAACACCTCTGGGCGGGCGGGGAGGCTCCTGGGCTGAGCAGGCTGCCCCGAGGGAGCCTCTGTTCACACAAGCCTGAGTCCACTCTGCCATGTGTCCCTGCCAGGCTCCTGCAGGCCAGGCCCTGCGTGCTGAGGGGGTTCCGAAGGCCTGGGGCAGAGCGCAGGGGGCCCAGGTTTGAGCCCTTGTGCTTCATGACCCCAGATACCACCTTTGAGCCCTAACACCAGCGTATGTGTGAGCACGGTGAGGCGGAGCTATACTTTTAATTTTTTTCAGTTTTTTGCCTACACCAAACCCCCTGGGCCATATTCAGGGGCCACTCCCAGTCGCATGCTTGGGGGCTCCTGACAGTGCTCAAGGGACCATGTGGTGCCGGGACCAGGGCCCCCAGCAGCAGGTGCCGGGCTGTTCGGGTCTCAGCCCGGCCTTCTCGTGTGGCGGGGGTGTGGCCATACCTTTGGTGCTCAGGGCGCTCAGGGATCTTTGGGACCGTGTGCAGTGTGGGGATCAAACCCAGCCCTGCCACATGCGAGGCAGCTCCCTACCTGCTGTACTATCTCTCCGGTCCCCCAAATAACCTATTTTTATAAAAGAGCCATTCTCCATGCCATGGTTTAAAACATGGGGCTGCAGAGGTCCATGGTACATCCAGGATTTGGCTAAACCAGAGATGATCTAGGAAGTGCAGCTCAAGTCTGTAAACTCTGGGAGCAGGAGTGAGCGCAAGGGGACATGCCTGGGGGCGGCTGAGACTGAGCTGAATAGGAGCAAGGAATGAATGAGTCAGGTGGTGCTCCCATACAGGGGTCCTACAGCGCCCTCCGAATTCTGGGGCCTGGGGCTGCCGCTGGACTTGCCCAGGGCTCTGGCGTCCTGCTGGGCTGTTGGGTGAAGGGAAGAGCAGTGTCCATGATACTGCCCCGTCAGGGCACAGAGGCGGGCGGGGAGGCACAGGGCTTTAGGTCTGGAGACTCGGGGCTCTGCAGTGCAGTGGGGACCCGCCTGACCTTGCCTCCTCCCCTCCACCAGTTCGTGCCCTTCAGGGACTACGTGGACCGCACCGGCAACCACGTGCTGAGCATGGCCCGCCTGGCCCGCGACGTGCTGGCTGAGATTCCTGACCAGCTGGTGTCCTACATGAAGGCACAGGGCATCCGCCCGCGACCCCCGCCTGCAGCCCCGCCTCTCCGCCGCAATCCCCGGCCCGCACGCCCCTGCATCCCAGCAGCACGCGAGCGTCTGAGCAGGGCCTGGGAAAGGGTCCCCAAACCTACCCCATTTACATCCTGCAGACCTGAGGCCTCCGGGGTCCCTGCAGGCTGGCAGGGGCGGGACCTTTGGTGACTCCTCCCGATTTCAGGGCCCGCCCCAAGGTCCACGCAGGTTATTGGCTCCTGGGTCCAGCCCTCCCAGATGTTGCTATCAGCACTGCTGGAGTCCCCTGTGACCCACTTGGGCTTCCCGGGCCACGGAATGCCCGGAGGCCTGGCCTGGGCCTCCCCTCCCCGCCTCCTGTGGTGTCTGTCCAGTCACTCACCCCTCCCCAGTAGCTAGCCTGTGCTGCTCCCAGTGGCCCCCAGGAGACTGGTGCCTGAATCCGTGCTTTGGTTCCAGAGCCGCACGCCTGGACTGTGTGTGATGGCCGAGGAGGGCAGGCACCAGTCGGAGGCCATCAGGCGCCCCTCAGGCCCTGTGGATTGTGGGCTTTTCCCTGCAGCTGCCCCATACACGCCTCCAGGCTTGACTCTAATTCCTCTGTCAGGGGTCCGGGTCTCTGGTGCCCACCAGAGGCTAAGCCAGGTGGCCACACTGGGGAGACGGAGTGGCTGGAGCCCAGACCCTGCCTTCTCTCGCACCTGCTGTGGGAACGCTTTGGCCTTGTGGGGTTCAGTTTCCACAGCCCGAGGCAAGAGGGGTGGTCCCACAGCCTGGCCCTTCTTTGCCTCTGATGTCCTGAGGGGCTCTTTGTCCCAGCCTCCTCCAAACTGCCCCTCACCCCAGGCCGCCTTGGCTCTGGGCCGCCCTATTCCATCCCACGCCTGCTCCTCCTCGGGCTCTGGCATCAGTGCCCGAGCTTCGTCCCTGCTGTGGGGAAGGCAGGGGGTGCGGAGACCTCGCCCGCCTTTGCCCGGTCGGGGAGCAGATGAAGCATGCCAACCCCTTCCTCCTGCCGCATGGGGCTCCTCAGCCCACCTAACCCGGGTGTCTGGGTGGACACCAGGCCCCCCCGCCCCGCTGCTCCCCCCCACCCCCGTGTCGTGCATGATGGTGGTGGTGGTGTCCTCACACTGTCTGGTCCTGTGCCGTCTCTGAGACAGTCTCTGTGTGGAAGTTGCCTTAAACAAGTAAATTTGGTTCTTTTACTAAATAAGGTCCTGACTTCCTCTCTCCTCTGGCGAGGGGCAGAGATGTGATGGTTTGATGGGGTTCACTCTCTCCCCTTCAGTCTTTTGTCTGGGTGTTTATGAGCAAGGACTGTGTCAGCGGCTGTGCTTGGCAGCAGGGATGTCTCACGAGGCACAACACACGTCCCATGTGCACAGAGAGCTCAAGGCAGACACAGAGAGAGGCCAGGGGACCGCGGGGGAGGGATAGGATCACTCAGACACTGAGCGGGGCGGAGGAGCCGTGCGAGGTGAGCCGCAGGGAGGGAGACAGCCGCTCTCTCAGGGAGGAGCCCAGGCAAAGCAGCAACAAGTGCAAAGGCCCTGAGGTGGGGCCGTATTTAGGGGGTTTGAGATCAACAGCGCAGCAAAGCAGGGTAGGGGCTGCGTCCAGGAGGGGGAAGGCTGGAGCCTGGAGCAGGGAGGCGAGGGTTCCTGAATGTGGGCTGGAGAGATGCTCACAGCCCTGAGCCCGAACCGGGCCCCAAGAACTGCAAGGCCTAGTCCAAAAGTTAGAGCAAACACAAACGCCAAGATTCTAGAATGCAGAGAGACTCTGAGGCCACACCAGGCCCTGGACACGTGGGGAGGCATGGGGGTGGAGATGTGAGTAACATGCCTAGAGCCTCCCAGACGCAGACGGTCCCGCCCCAGGCCTTCTCTGAACGTCTGTGCGCAGGGGCCTGCTCGGGTTTGGGTTTGGAGACACTGACTCAGACACGTGGTTGTACACCCAGAGGGACACCATAAGGGGAGCCTCGATCTTGGGCTCCAAGCCTGCAGCAGGGGCTGAGGCCGGAGGGCACCCTAGAGGGCTCCAGGCAGGTCACCTGTGCATGCTGAGATACCCCCCACCCCCCGCCCCGGGTCAGCCCTGCTCTGGGCAGGCCACATGCTGAGACCCGGGGCCAGTTCTGTCCCCTCAGAATCAGCTAGCAGCCACATGAGGGATGCAAGTGTGCCACATGCTCAGGTCCTGCTAGGCTGGTCCCTGACTGGACCCTGCAAGCGCTGTCCCCTTACATAGACGCCCTTGTGGCCTTCGGGACCTGGGGAGAGGGTCATGTGTGGGTGCATATATGTGTGTGTGTGAACGTGTGTGGGTGCATGCATGTATGTGTGGGTACGTGTGCATGCATGCGTGTGTGTGTGTGTGTGTGTGTGTACCTTGGGCATTTTAGCATAGATGACCTCCCTGGTTCCTGAGACAACACAAGTCTGCACTCAGGAGACCAGAGGGAAGGTAGAAAGTCTGGGCTTCCCAGAGGAGGGGGAGAGTGGGCAGAGGGGAGAGAGACCCGGTCCTGACCCAGCCATGTGGGGAAGGAATAGCAGGATGACAGGCAGAGCTCAGGATGCACAGCCTGGCCCCTGCGGCCTTGATTGAGTCCTTGCGGACAGAGGGTGTGCGGCCAGGCAGGGAGGAGAAGCCCGTGGAGACGTCCGGGCTGTGAGCTGCAGGGCCCCTCCACATTCTTCCTCTCCCCTCTTCTGTCTGCCTCGGGAGATGCCTCTCGTCCACGAGCCCCAAGGCTCTGAATGAATCCAAGTGCAGTGCTCTCGAGTGATGCCAAGAGCAGCCTCACATGCTCGCTGAGCTCCGGTGCTCATCTCCACCCAGAGGGACAAAGGACGAGAAGGCATCACCGCGTCCCGTTCGCGAGATGAGAAACCTGCATGGGAGGCTGAGTGTGAGGCACCAGCTCGGCTCGGACAACACAGCCTGGCACCAGCTCAGCTCGGGCAACACAGCCTGGCACCAACTCAGCTCGGACAACACAGTCTGGCACCAGCTCAGCTCAGACAACATAGCCTGGCACCAGATCAGCTCAGACAACACAGCCTGGCAGCAGCTCAGCTCGGACAACATAGTCTGGCACCAGCTCAGCTCGGACAACTCCAACCTGGCACCAGCTCAGCTCGGACAACACAGCCTAGTACCAGCTCAGCTCGGACAACATAGCCTGGCACCAGATCAGCTCAGACAACACAGCCTGGCACCAGCTCAGCTCAGACAACTCCAACCTGGCACCAGCTCAGCTCGGACAACACAGCCTAGTACCAGCTCAGCTCGGACAACACAGCCTGGCACCAGCTCAGCTCAGACAACATAGCCTGGCACCAGCCCAGCTCAGACAACACAGCCTGGCACCAGCTCAGCTCGGACAACTCCAGCCTGGCACCAGCTCAGCTCGGACAACACAGCCTGGCACCAGCTCAGCTCGGACAACTCCAGCCTGGCACCAGCTCAGCTCGGACAACACAGCCTGGCACCAGCTCAGCTCGGACAACACAGCCTGGCACCAGCTCAGCTCGGACAACACAGCCTGGCACCAGCTCAGCTCGGACCACACAGCCTAGTACCAGCTCACTAGGACAACTCCAGCCTGGCACAGCCTGAGTCCTGGGAATGGGACGGTCAGCCTGGGGACTTTCAGAGGCCTTTCCCCAGACCTCAGGCTTCCCAGCCATAAAATGGGGACAGCAGCGTCCTATGTCTCTAAGGTCTCCCCACTTCTTAGCAATTACACCCCTTAGGCTGTCTCCTCAGACCCCTGCCATACCCCAGAGGCCTCCAGGGGGCCCTGTCCTGGCCAGCTGAGACAAACTCTGTCCCCCAGCAGCTTCTCCCCCATCTTATTGAGGCCTGGGAGCCCGAGGCAGGTGGAGGAGGTCCCTGAGGCCTGCCCGAACGGATGGGACAGGCAGAAGCAAAGGATGGGGCTGACAGCACAGTTGGAGTAGGCCAGGATGGCGCAGAGGCTGGAGGCCACGAAGACCCCCCAGGATGTCAGGCAGGCCACCCACAGCTGGCACATAGCCCAGCATGGAACAGGGGCCCACATGAGCACAAAGACCCCCAGCACCATAGGATGAGCCCCGTGTTCTCGCGGTGCTCCCGGATGCTCTCCCCGTGGGCCCCCAGGGCTGTGTCCACCTGGCCAAAAGGGCAGCCGAGCCCAGCACGCATGCAGGAAGGCGAGGGGCAGCAGGGTGAAGTAGCAGGCGGTCTGCTCGGCACTGCGGAGCAGCAGCCAGGCCCGGGCTCCCGCCCCAGCACCGCCACTCTGGAACAGCCAGTTGGGCAGCGAGACAGTCAGGCCCAGCCCCCACGTGGCCCCACAGAGCAGTAGTCCAGGAGGGCCGAGTGTGGCCAGGCCACTGCGGCATGGCACAGCAGGGCTGTGGCAACCATGCTGTAGAAGGTGCAAAACATGGTGGCATTGTTGGTGGCCGGGCTGGAGGAGCACAGGGCCGGGCCCAGCCACCAGTCGGGTGCGGGAAGCTGAGCAGCTGCACGGACTCCACGGAGACCAGGAAGAGCAGGCCGGAGCGTGATGCTCACCATGAGGCTGTTGGTCAGGGCCAGGAGCGGGCTGGGTCTGGCCGAACTCTGTCCCACCACCAGCAGCATGAGCCCGTTGGCTGCAAGCCCCACTAACAGGATGAGGCCGCAGAAGCCCCAAAGGTCAGACGCAGCACAGGCTCGGCCCCTGCGGAAATCAGAGCGTTGGGCTCCATGGTCCTGTGGAGACACGCAAGGACCTCAGGCGACTCCCCTTCCCCCCGCCAGCTGCCTCCCCTTCCCGCCTTTCCCATGGATTGTGCAGCGGGCACCCTGGACACGCATCAGCCCCTCGAGACTTCCGGGCATCCTGGTGGGAGGGGCCCTACCTGCCCCCAGATGCCATGGGTGGGTCCTGCCCCTCCTGCTCTTCACCCCACGGCATCCGCTCCAAGTTCTGTAACTTTGGGGCTGGAGCGATAGCACAACGGGAGTGTGTTTGCCTTGCATGAGATCCACATGGTTTAATCCCCGGCATCCCGTATGGTCCCCCTGAGAACTGTCAGGAGTAATTCCTGAGTGCAGAGCCAGGAGTAACTCCTGAGCAAAATAAACACACAAAAACAAATTCTGTAACTTCACTTCCGCTTTGTGGGCACTGGGGTTGGGGCCCAACCCTGTCCACGGCCTGCTGGCTTTGCAGGGCTTTTGTTATTGTTCTTTTTCCTTTTTGGGTCACACCCGGCAATGCTCAGGGGTTACTCCTGACTCTGCACTCAGGAATTACTCCTGATAGTGCTCAGGGGACCATATGGGGATGCCAGGGGTCGAACCCGGTTGACCGTGTGCCAGACAAACGCCCTACCTGCTATACTGTCTTTCTGGCCCCTAGCCCAGGTCTGAGCCCTTTACCAGCCTGGCCCCTGAGAAACGCAGCCGGGCCAATCGCTGCCAGAAACACTTCCAGGACTTCACCGGCCTGAGTTTGAATTTGCTTTTGGTCATTGTTCCAGAAAAGGTTTAGAAACCTTTCATTGTTAAAATTTCACAATTTTTTCATGGCCCCACATTTAGTTAGCCCATGTGGGGTCATGACCTACGGTTTAAGAAGGTAAAGCCTAACCCATTCGCATGGGGGGTGATACCAGCCCTACTTTTCCTGGGGTTGATGTGAGGATCAAGCATGTGTTTGTGGTAGGAGAAAGGCAAAGGGGCCTGAGTCTCTGCTTCCATGCAGGACCCCAGGCTCGATCCTGGAAACCGAATGGTCCCACGAGCACTACCATGACCTGAGCATGGAGCCAGGAACAGCCCCTGGGTACAGTCGATAAGGCTCCCAAACAAAGCACAAAATAAACATGAACCCATGAGAACAGGCGCCCGGCATGCTGTAGGGGCCCCATGAACGAAGGTTGTGGTTCTGCTCCGCTGGGTCTCAGTTCCCAAAAAGCTCTGTCCATTGAATACCGTGGCTGGACCCTCACTCTGTGCCCTGCCTGGCCCTCTCACTCATACCCTGGGCCCCATATGTCCAGTCCCACCCTCCTTCCCAATCGGCACCCACAGAGGCAGGAACCCCAGAGACTCACCACTGGTCTTGGCCCGGCAGTGTGCTCTGAGCCCTTGGCGGCCGCATTCAGACCATGAGCTGCCCCGGCCCAGGAGCCAGGAGAAGACACTGGGCAGTGCTGGCCCTTCTGGCATGCGCCACAGGGACCAGGAGCCGGGCGGGAGGCAGGAGCAGAGCTGAGAAGGGGATGGGGGGCAGGCGACAGCTGCTGCCGCCCTGGGCCCTCTCCGCCTGCTCCCCAGGAGTCACACACCCTGCCGCAGGCTTCATTAGCTCGCTCACCCACAGGACTGAGATGATGGTGCCCGCCAGGCCCTGGGACGCCAGAGGCAGCCAGGAATTGGCCAGCCTGTGTCTGTCTGTTTCTCTGAGCACATTACAGTCTAGAAATTTCTCAGAGCAGGAGGTCAGCACGAGGAGGCATGAAGAGAGCAGAGAGGCCGGGTAGGAGAAGACATGGGGGGGCAAGAGAGAAGTGGTAGACGGGGGCCCAGGGGAAGAGACAAGGTCAGGAGGGGCCACCATCTGGAGGAGGCCGAGAAACCCCAAGTTGAGGTGGACCGTACCAACAGCAGATGGTGGGAGGCGGGTGGAGTCCCAGATAAACTAGTTAAGCTGAAGTTAATCTATTGGGTCCTTCTGCTTGGTTTTTGTTTGTTTGTTTTCTTTTTTTTTTGGGGGGTCACACCCGGCAATGCTCAGGGGTTTCTCCTGGCTCTGCACTCAGGAATTACTCCTGGTGGTGCTCAGGGGACCATATGGAATGCCGGGGATTGAACCCGGGTCGGCATGGGCTGGCCTTGTGCAAGGCAAACGCCCCTACCCGCTGGGCTATCGCTCCGGCTCCTGTTTGGTTTTGTTTGGGGGGCTACACCAGGTGATGCACAAGTGTTACTTCTGGCAGTGCTGGGGGACCGTATGGGATGCTGGGGATTGAATCTGGGTCAGACGCTTGCAAGACAAACGCCCTACCTGCGGCGCTGTCTCTCTGGCCCCCTAATGGGTCATTTTAATCTCACCACTGAAGGTGTTGAAGCAGGGAAGCAGGTAGATAGGGAAGGCCCCATGGTGATGAACTCCTGAGAAGTGATAAAACTAGTTCTAAGGCTAGTTTTGGACACGGCAGGAAGAAAAGCCTGATAGACTTTTTTTAACTATATATATATATATATATAAATTGTATATATATAAATTGTATATATAAATTGTATATATACAATTATATATACAATTATATATATTATATATTTATATATATTATATGTTATATATATTTATATATATAATTTATATATATATAAATTGGCCAAGAAATATATATATAATAAGTGACAAGAAAATATATATACTTATAAACATATATACACACATATATGTATATATACATATATATGTATATATACACACATATATATACTCTTATGTGTGTGTATATATATATGAGAATATATATATGAGAATATATATAGAGAATGTATAAATAAGAGAGTATATATATATATATATATTCTCTTCGGTCACACCCGGCGTTGCTCAGGGTTACTCCTGGCTCTGTACTCAGTAATTACTCTGGCGGTGCTCAGAGGACCATATGGGATGCCGGTTTATTTATTTATTTATTTATTTATTTATTTATTTATTTATTTATTTATTTTGCTTTTTGGGACACACCCGGCAATGCTCAGGGGTTACTCCTGGCTCTGCACTCAGGAATTACTCCTGGCGGTGCTCGGGGACCATATGGGATGCCGGGATCGAACCCGGCTGGCATGGGCCAGCCGCGTGCAAACGCCAACCGCCTGGCTACTATCGCCCGCCTCCTGGGATGCTGGTTTCAAACTTGGGTCAGCCCCTGCAAGGCAAATGCCCCACCTGCTGTGTTATCAGGCCCCAAGCCTGATAGACCTTTACCTGGTGCCAACACAGACCCAGGGAAGACTGGACCCCGCACCTACTGCCTCGGCGGCACCGCCTCCCCGCCAGAAGCTCCAGCATGAACAAAGGCCAGGAAAGGAATGTCAGAGACCACCAACCAGTCCCAGCTCTACCCCCTTGGCAAACACACTAGCAGTGGACTCATAACTAGTTAAAAAAGACTCACAGGGGGCAGCTTGGGAGAAACCCTGTAAAAGCCAACCTGGACAAAGGAAGCGGGTTCAGGCTGCCCGAGCCCATGTGCTGCTGCTGAGCACAAGTGGCGCCCGCATCTCCCCTCCTGAGATGCGGACTTTCATCCCGGCATCTAATGCTGGGATGTTGCTGTGTCTCTCTGTGTCTCTCTGTCTCTCTCACTCTCTCTCTCCTTCCTCCCTCTCCCCCACCCTCAAAACTTCCAAATTTACTTCACTGCTCATCTCCTCCTGACATTCTTTTGCGAGAGGCAAAAGGCGGTGAGTCCAAAGGCTGGGTAAGGTCTGGGAACTTCTTTCCTCTCCTGCAAGAAGCAGGGCTCCCGCAGACTCCTCAGCCCACATTCCCCAGCTGTTCCGGGAGGCAGAGGCGGAGAGAGAAAAGGCAGATTCCCTTCTCCGGGCCGCTCGCTTCATGCCTCCCCGCTGCCCAGAGGTTACCCGGGGACACCGCCAGCATCAGTGTCCAGCTAAAATAAATAATGGTTTCAATGCAACCATATGTATGGCAAACCATAATGCCCAAAAGGAGAGAGAGAGAGAGAGAGAGAGAGAGAGAGAGAGAGAGAGAGAGAGAGAGAGAGAGAGAGAGAGAGAGAGAGAGAGAAGAAAAGTATGTCAGCGATAGGCTGGGCAGAGAGGGAAACTGGGGCCACTGGTGGTGGGAAATGTACACTGGTGAAGGATAGTGTTGGAACATTGTATGACTGAAACCTGACCATAAGCAACTTTGTAACTATGTGTTTCAGGGTGATTCAATTATAAACAAACAAATAAGAAATGTGATGGTCAGCAGGTAGTAGCAACTCTCTCTTCTCTCCTCTCTCTCTCCCCCTCTTTCTCCATCTCCCTCTCTCTCCTCCCTCCCCTCCCGCCTTCCCTCCCCTCCGTCCCTCCCCTCCCTCCCTCCCTCTCTCTCTCTTTCTCTCCCTCTCTCCCTTTTTCTCTCCTTCCTTTTTTCTCACTCTCCCTCCTTCTCTTTCCTTCTTTTTTTTTTGCTTTTTGGGTCACACCCGGCAATGCTCAGGGGTTACTCCTGACTCTGCACTCAGGAGTTACTCCTGGCGGTGCTTGGGGGACCATATGGGATGCCGGGATTGAACCCAGGCCAGCACAGGCCGCCGCAAGGCAAACGCCCTACCCGGCTGGGCTATGGCTCCGGCCCCTCTCTTTCCTTCTTGACAGGGAATCTCTGGGGTACAGTCCTAGAGAGGCCCCGTGACAAGGTACAGAGCTGAACGCCCAGCACAGGGACATAGGTGACAGGGCTCTTAGGCCCTGGCAGTGACAAGCTAGACAGAGTCCAGATTAGCAATATACACACACTGGAAGTGATGACAGCGGAGGGTCAATACCAGGCCACCACACCTGAAGCCACCAGGACGTGGGAATCTGGACCAGGCAGAGACCGACACAAGAGGAATGACACTACACATGGGAATCCAGACCTGTTCCTTGAACTACATAAACAACTTCTTAAGCAGCGGAGTTTTTGTTTTGGGGCCACACCTGGTACTTCTTATAGTTACTCCTGGCTCTGTGTCCAGGGTTCACTCCTGGTGGTGCTTGGGCGACCCTATAGGATGCAGGGATTGAAACTGGGTCAGTCGTGTGCAAAGCAAAGCCCTCCCGCTGTACTCTCTCCGAGCCCCCCTTCCCCTCTCTCTTCCTTCTCTCACTCTGCTTTCCTCCGACTCAGCTGAGGATTTCCTGGTGCCCAAGTGACCCCAGACAGTGCTCTCAGTGCCCTGCCCGGCTGGGTCATGCTGAGGAATAGCTGTGCAGCCAGTGCAGAAGTGGGGACACCCCAAGGCTCACCCTGGGGCTGCCTGAACAATGGGCAGCGGGTCAGGCCCCCAAATGAGATGGCTCAGAGGCAGAGCCATCTCTGCCTGGAGCCGGGAGACACACTCCACCTGGGATGGAACAGAAAGGGACTCCAGGCTGGCTGCTGCGCCGGCGCTCTGCCAGGGGCTCCGGCCGGGAGACACACTCCAGGGTGCCCTGCCAGACTGGGGGGCAGGTGGTGTGGGGCGCTGAGTGCTTCACAGCCAATGGCACCATCCACTAGAAATCAGTTCCAGGCTTCTCCCTTGCACCTCAACATTTGCTGCTTTTCCTGGTTGTTTATCATTATTATAGAAGAATAAACGTATACATATAAAAAGCAGAATGAGGGGCCACAATGATGAAATGATAGTACAGTGGGGAGGGCATTTGCCTTGCACGTGGCTGATGCAGGCTTGATCCCTGGAACCCCATAGGGTCCCTGAGCCACTGCCAGGTGTACAACACACACACACACACACACACACACACACACACACTCGTCCTATAGTTTTAACTCCAATGCTGAGATCTGTGGCCAGTCCTGAGTATTTTCCTTAAGTTGTCTTACTAGATTTTCCCTTATTTTTTTCAAAGAAAAGTTTTATTTATTCATTTATTTATTTACTTTCTTTTACACCCAACAATGCTCGAGTCACTCCTGGCTCTGCACTCAGGAATTACTCCTGGCGGTGCTCGGGGGACCATATGGGATGCCGGGGATCGAACCCGGTGGGCCGCTGCAAGGCAAAAGCCCTACCTGCTGTGCTATTGATCCGGCCCTTAGGTTTTGCCTTTCTAAGGGCTCTGCCCCTGCGGCCCCGGGTTCACCTGCAGCGTCCCTCGGAGGGTGTCATAGAGAAGAGCAGTTTCTTGGGGGGAGCTCAGCAGTGCTTTATCTCCCGCACTAGAGGAAGATTCTGGAATCCCCAGAGTCTCTGCAGTGCTGTCTCCAGGGCAGCGGGCCAAGAGCCGAGGTGCAGGACCTCGAGGGGAGATGCGGAGCCCAGGGCCAGGGCTCAGGAGCAGCAACCAGTTCTCCGCGGGGCCGCGTGGGGCCACCTCCACCAGGGAGCTCTTCAGACGTTCTTCTTGCACCCTGAGTGACCTGCAGGATGAGGACAGGCATCAGGAGCCCTCTTGGGAGGGGTCTGGGCCACCCTCCTCCAAACTCCCTCTCAGCTGCTCTGACTCTGCCCCATTGCAGCAGGCAGATGGGGCCCACAGCACTCCGAGCCTCTTTCCCTCCCAGCATTGCTTTGAGAAACGTTTCTCACAGTGCTGGAGATCAAAGCCTGGGCCTCACATGCATGAGGCTGCCCACTGACTCACACCGACCCTGGGATTCTCCATTGCCCACTCCTGCCGGCTCTGGGGCCCCAGTTATGCAGTGTCAGAGATGAAGCCAGGCCCTGCCCTCGGAAGGTCTGAGCTCAGCCCTTGAACCACATTCCAAGCAGGAATTTGGGCTGAGACGCGGAAGCCTGGGGATATTTTCTATGGAGGGTCTTGGAGCGGAGCAAGTCTGCGGTGAAGCAAGCTCGGCCTCAGGGCTGAGACAGAGAAGGGGCTCGGGCCCCTGGGCTCCCCAGCGCCCACCCATCCATTCTTTCTTCTTTGTTTTGGGGGTCAGGGCTACTCCTGGTTCCGCCAGAGGGGGATCAGATGCAGTGCCTGGATTTGAATCCAGGGTCTAAGGGATAGAAGGAAGCACCTGAGTCTCCGTACTGTCTCTCTGGCCCCATTCATTCATTCATTCATTCATTCATTCATTCATTCATTCATTCATTCATTCATCCTTCTTTCGTTTACCTGCTGAGTGCCCTCTGTGGGGCCTGGGGTGGGAGGGGGAGAACCAGAGGCAGGGGCTGAGCTGAACCCCGGAGCCAGACGCAGCCCTGCCTCCTGGAAGCACACAGAAGACCGTGTAATTACAGGCCGCTGAGAGGACTCGGAGGGGCAGGAAGGCCGATGGGGTGTGGTGGCCAGGGCGGGTCCTGAGTGTGCGCTGCTATGTGTGTGTCTAAGTGTGAGTGTGTGTGTGTCTAAGTGTGAGTGTGTGTGGAGAACGGGGCTATGGCACCGAGACAATGCAGGGCATGTATTTCAGGGGCTCTGGGTTTTATTCTAAACCCAGTGGAAGTCTCTAGAAAGCCAAGGCAGGAGGGCGACGAGGGCCCACCTCGGACACTCAGGACCCCCTCTCACCCCTCAGGAGGATTGGAGCCAGGAAAATTGGCATGACGTGTCCATGATTGTGTGTGGGATCCGCTCCCTGCCCACAGACCCCAGTAGAGGTGTCTCAGAGCTTTCTAGAAGGAGTTTCCTGCCATACTCAGAGCGGCCAGGGCTGCAGAGGAGCTGGGTGGGGACGTGGGCACTCACCGTGCCAGGCTCATCACAGGCTCCAGGATGTTGTGACCCAGGGCAGCGCTGCACTCTCCGAAGGTGGCACCTAGCTCCTACGGTCAGAGCGACGGGGTGTGGGTGAGGGACAGTGGTCAGAGAGACGGGGTGTCGGGTGAGGGGACAGTGGTCAGAGAGACGGGGTGTCGGGTGAGGGGACAGTGGTCAGAGAGCATTTCCTCACACCCTTAAATAGTCTTCCAGGCCATGGTGGCAGTGACTGACGGGCAATGCCAGCCTGTTACACGAGCCTCCACAGTCTAACCCCAATGCCTGCCAAATTTTCATTTTTCAAAATAACACTGCAAGGAAATCCCAGGGACGGACCTGCTTAAGCACATGACACAGAGCCCCTTCCCTTATTCTCCTTGGAGCTGCTTTTGTGGGCCTTTGTTTTGTTTGGGGGCCACTTCTGGCAATGCCTGTGCTCAGAGATGACCGGTGGGACCTGGGGCACTAGAGGTGGCTCTGGGGATTGAACTGGGGTCGGCTAAGTGCAAGGCCAGTGCTCTGCCCCTGAATCATATCCCTGGCCCCTGAGCTATTATAGCTAAGAAGTAAGAAATTCCCACCTTCCAGATGCCATGATAGTGATAAAAATGGGGGAGAGGACCAGGGCTCCTGCTGTTAGCAAGGGTGTTACGACAAAACGGGGACAGGACCAGAGCTCCTGGTGTTAGCATGGGAGTTACAGCTCTTGCCTTGCATTCAAGGTTCAAATCCTGGGTTCAAATCCCAGACATGGCATATGGTCCCCAGAGCACGCCCAGGGGTCATACCTGAGCACAGAGCCAGGAATAGCCCCCTGAGCACAACAGGGTGTTGTTCAACTGCCCTACTCCCTGCACCGCATCCTGCCATGCAAAGATATGGGAACAGGGCTAGACAGAGCGTAATGGCTGAATACAGCTTTGCACGCAGGAGGCCTGGGATTGGTCCCTTGCACACGGAGCCCCCTCCCCCCACACACACCACCATGAGCAACCCCCCAGAGTGCAGAACTGGACATAACCCTCTACTATCCATGCAGCCCTAAAAGGAGAAAAAAAATAAAACAAAGGGGAGCCAGGAAAGGAAGTACATGTGGCTATGCCCACGGGGCTGTGTCGAGGTGGGGTGATGGTTCCTAATCACTCTGGATTTCTGGAATGAGTGTGGTTAGAGTCGTTTCAGCCATAAACAGCACCCACAGCTGGGGATGGAGTTTGGGGGCAATTTTTCCAGGGAAGAATTTAAGTCTTAAGATAGAATAAATTAGAAGCACAGTTATGTGAATTAGAGACCAGACGTGAAATGAAGACTAGATTGGAGATTTTAGGGGAACTTTCAAGTCCTTTTTACTCTGTCCTTATAGTTTTGTATGGACGCGGTCCTGCAGAAACCCAATGGGCTGTGAGTTTCCGCTTGAGACCTTCCGCGTAGCCCCGGCTTGGGCGGCAGCAGCGGGGTGGGAGATGGCTGGGGCTGACTGTGTGAGGACAGGAAGGAGCTGTCCAGGCTAGCGGGACCTACTGACCCCCACCAAGGTGTCCCACTCAGGCTGGGGAGTGCCCCATGCCCAGCTGCTTACCTGGGCCAGCTGCCGCCCTGCCTCAGTGGGCACCTGCCGGGCCTCTTCACAGTCCGTCTTGTTCCCCAGGAGAAGGATGGCCGCTCCATCACATCCGCGCCCTGCACACAGAACACACTCCCTCAGCCACACACATCCCTGCCTGTGGCCGCAAGCCAGCCCCACCACCACAGTTACACACCAGGTACCCCTCTCCCCCATCCTGCCCACAGATGTGTCACTTGTTTTTTCAAAGCAGACCACAAAGGTAGCCTCCTACAGGAAGCCTTCCTGAATTGGCTCCTGCCTGTGGCTCTCTTCCTGCCCGTGTCAAGCAGCCCCACGCTTGATTACACAGGCTGCCCTGGCTCATTTCCGGTTTCTCAGATCATACTGAAGATGACCATAATGTTTTACTTATAATTAACACATATTCATATATAATGACATAGAAAATGCATGAACTTATAAAAATCACAGGAATGATACCATTTATAATTATCATGCCTGTGTACCAGGGGCTTACTCTATACCTGGGGCTGAGCCGGAAGCAATTCCCTCGCTCATTCTCACAGTGCCTCTCTGAAGAACGTTGAGAAATTGGTCAGAGAGGGTAAGTCCTACCACCAGGTAGAGTTGGGGCTCAGACCTAGGCCCTGCCAGACCCCTAACCCAGCTCTGCACAGACCTTATCCTGCTTCTTTTGCATCAGTCCATCCAGAGTAGAACCTTCTAGAAAGATGATATCAGGTCTACCTCTGGGTGCTGGCTCACACGCAGAACTCAGTGTGTATATGGGGGGCAAAGATCTCAGCGCATACGGTGGAGCTTGAAGAGCCTCGTCCCCCAGGGCTGTGAAGCCCCCGAGAACGGCTGCATGGAGGAAAGAGACGGCCACCAGACGGCGGAGGGAGCCTGCCCTGTAGAGAGCACTGTGGCCGTGGTTCCTCTGTGCGACTCTGCCCTCAGCAGGACGTGCCCCCTCCTGCGCCCTTTGTAATCCCAGGAGAGAGGGGGACTGTCGCCCTCCAGGTCCCAGAAGCAGAGGCTGCCCCCACGTCTGCCCCCCGGACAGTGCTCACCTGGAGACAGCCCAGCCAGGCGCCGCACGTGGGCAAAGCTGTCCCACGAGGTGACGTCGTACATGAGCACCGCCGCGTCGGCCTTCCGGAGCAGGTGCTGCGCCACGCTGTGGTACCTGCCCAGAGTCCGCGTGAGGCTGGACCAGGCAGGTCAGCGGCAGGATGGACCTTGCCGCTTCCTTGCTTCAGTGCCCTGGGGGGTGGGGTGGGGAGGCTCCTGCAGGGTCCTCAGCCTTTCTACTGACCAGAGCACGACTCTAGAGAGCACCAAGATGGAGAGCCAGCAGGTGTCTACACCTGTGGACGGGTTCGGGCTGGGGCAGGTCACTGGGGACACGTGTGGGCACAGCTGGAGAATGAGTATCTGCAAGGGGCCGCAAGCAGAAGAGGAGTCCCTGGAGCTGGAGATGGAGGGGTCAGCAGCAGTGGGGTCTCTGTCAAGGGGGCTTCGCCACCCCCCTCTGGAGCTGACTGCCCTTCTGGCTGTCTGGGCCTTTGGGGAGGGGTCAAGAACTCTTCCCGCACTCAGTCGCCTCCTGCTGCTCCGAGCCCTGAGGTGGGGCTGCTCTCCTCCCTGCTGTACCCAGGGTCCCCAGCGCCACTCAGGCAGAACCTGTTACCTCTCCTGGCCGGCCGTGTCCCACAGCTGCAGTGCAAAGATCTTGTTGTCCACCACTACGTTCTTGACTCGAAATCCACTCCTAGGACACAGGTCGGGGTTAGGCCTGACCCAGAAGTCCACTCCAGGACACAAGCCAGGGTTAGGCCTGACCCAGAGTCCACTCCAAGACACACACCAGAGTTAGGCCTGACCCAGAGTCCACTCCAGGACACACACCAGAGTTAGGCCTGACCCAGAAGTCCACTCTTGGACACATGCCAGGGTTAGGCCTGACCCGAAATCTACTCTAAGACACATGCTGGGGGTAGGCCCACTCCCAAGGTGCCCCAGGCAGATCACCCTGCCGGTGTCTGTCTGTCCTCTCTCTGCTGAGGTGGGGAGGAGCCTGCTCTGAATGGCCACACAGGGTGCCTGGATCCAATCCCAGCACCACATGGGCTGCTGAGCACTGTCAGGTGTGGCCCCAAAACAAAACAACAAGACAAAGAATTAGGGGCCGGAGCGATAGCCCAGCGGTGGGGTGTTTGCCTTGCATGTGGCCGGCCTGTGCCGGCCCGGTTCGATCCCCCGGCATCCCATATGGTCCCCAGCACCGCCAGGAGTAATTCCTGAGTGCAGAGCCAGGAGAAACCCCTGAGCATCGCCGGGTGTGACCCAAAAAGCAAAAAAAAAAAAAAAAAAAAAAAGACAAAGAATTAGTGGTGATAATAAAAAATTACGCTTTCTAGGGCTGGGCCCCAAACAAAAAGAAGAAAACGAAGATGGAATCAGTGGTGATAATAAGTTACTCTCTCGGGCTGGAGAGAGAGTGGTTCATGTCATGCCTTGCCCAACCCTCGTTTGATCCCTGGCACTACATAAGGTCCCCCTGCACTGCCAGAAGAGGCCCCACGAGCACTGAGCCAGGATTGAGTCTGGGCAAGGACAGGTGTGACCCAAATCTCCTTCCCTCCAAGACAAATCACCCCTTTTAAGCACCTCTGAAAGTACCACTGGGCTGAACCTGAGACATGATCCTTTCAGGTACCCCCAACATGTGAGTCGTTTGGAACTGTCGCCTTGCAGAAGAGGAAGAGAGGTGCAGAGAGACGAAGTGATTTGCTTGAGACGGCCTGGCTGACCCGTGGGGTCACTGCTTCCCTGGAAGCCTGCGGACTGGCCACCTTCTTCGTCCCCACCCTCTCTCCTAACGAAGCCCTGAGGGTGCAGAGCCCCCCGACCTCTGACCAGCTCAGATTAAGGCTCCTCATTGGAGCCCTGAGCCTTGGGGGTCGCTTCTCAGGGTCGCAGTGGGGGGACCCCGAAGAGTTTCTGCTGCTTTATCTGGTGTAGCAACCCAGGAGGCAGGAACTTAACACAGAAGCCCCGGGCTCTTTTCAGGACCCTCTGGGGATCTCCACCCAACCAACCCCAGTACCCAGCCTCTGCGGAAACCCCTCTCTAGCCCCGGAGTAGCCTCAGCAAGGGTTTTCTGTTTTTGCATGTTCTAACTCCCACATCCCGCCATCACTCCCACTTTTCCTCCCCTCCGTAACCCTCCACCCGGTCCACTGACACACTCAACCACAGAGCCTGCCCCAAGGATCCCCCCGCCTGCTCTGAATCTGCAGTTTCACGTGAACAGCCTCAGGAGGAGGGCAAGGCTGAACCCCAATGAGGCCAGTCTGTAGTGAATCTGGGGAGCTGGAGCCCTATTTGTGAATGTGGGGGGCCGGCAAGGGCAAGAAACCTGGTCCAGTCATCATGTCCTTGTTCTTTGCAATGGAAAAAGCTCAAAAATGCACCTGAGAGAACCCCACTCTGGCTACCCTACTCTGCGCACGTCACATCTTGCCTCACCCCTCCAGAACCTCCACTTCTATGGGAGAGGGTGGTGGGGCGGGTGGAGCCGCAGAGAGCCAGGCCAGATGGATGACAGCCAGCTGGGGCAGCAAGCCAAGCTGGGCCGCACCTTGGGCCCCCCACTGACCTGCAGAGCTAATGCTTGGCCCGTGTTTTAGAAATTGGTGAGCTGGGCTTTCCTGGGTTTCTCTGGTGGTGCTCAGTAAAGGACAAATAAGGCTTAAGGTTCAACATCAATGAAATAGTGACTATTCATCTCCAGCAAGTAAGAAATGGTAGTTGTGGTCAGGACTCAAGGAACAGACGTAGCTCAAGTCTCAGTCCTGTGTAAGAAGGCTGCGTTCTCTCTCCGGGCAGAGGAGGGAGAAGCGCCTCCCTCTGTAGGTGATCATTCACCAGCAGAGTGATTAATATTGGCGGCTTTCCAGGTCCTGTGCCCTAGGGACATCAGGCTAGGCCTGCTGCTGGGTCCCCTGTCTGAAGGTTCTGCATTTGGGAGCCACACCCAGCACTGCTTACGGCTTACTCCTGGCTCTGCACTCAGGGGTCACTGCTATAATAGTAATAACAATGAAAATATCTCAAGAATTTCTTGAGAACTTTCTGAGTGTTGTGCTCGTTAGCCCAGTACAGGGCACCAAACCCAGGCCAGGCACGCGAAGCAAGCTATACAATCTCTCTGAGCACCTGCATGCTTTGTTTTGTTTTTTGTTTTTTGCTTTGGGGACCACCCCTGATGATGCTCAGAGCTTAGTCCTGGCTCTGCACTCAGAGATCACTCCTGGTGGGCTCAGGAGACCACATGGGTGCCAGAGATGAAACCTGGGTCAGGAAGGGACAGGGCAAATGCCCCACCTGCTATACTCACACCTCCCCAGCCTGCTTTGGGGAGCAGTTTGGAATCACACCAGCAATGCTCAGGGCTTACTTCTGGCTCTGCACTCAGGGACCACTCCTGGCAGTGCTCAGAGGACCATATGGGTGCTGGGGATTGAACCCGGTCAGCTGCATACAAGGCAAGTGCCCAGCTAGGAGGACCTGCTGTCCTATTGCTCCAGTCCCTGAAGCCCTCTGTGTTTTATTTTTATTATTATTATTATTTTTGGCCTTTTTGGGTCACACCCGCAACGCTCAGGGGCTACTCCTGGCTCTGCACTCAGGAATTACTCCTGGCGGTGCTCAGGGGACCATATGGGACACCGGGATCGAACCCGGCTGGCACAGGCCGGCCGCGGCAAGGCAAACGCCCTACCACTGGGCTATCGCTCCGGCCCTAGCCCTCTGTGTTTTAACAAGCTCTGTGGGTCCCGTGGACTCCTGGCAGGAAACATTTGGGAGTCACCCCGGAGCCTCTCTGAATGAGAGCTGTCCCTCATTTCTCCTCATTCAGTCGCCCCTGGTGACCCAGGACAAACTGCCTCATCTGTGTCCCGACCGGCCATGGCCCCCTTCCCACGAGCTGGCCGCTCCTGGTTCTGCCCCCAACATTTTGGGAGAGGAGGCTCCATGCTTTGGGCTCTTCATCTTCAGGAGCCCCTAAGTCAGACACTAGCAAACCCATGCCCATGATAACAACAGCAGCATCACGAGCGTTTCGAGTGCTCACGCTGTAAGCGCCATGCCTGTTAATGCAGCGACTCCCAGCAACCGTTCCTGGCCGCTGGGACCATCGCCTCGGCGGTGAGGCAAGCAGCCCATGTTCATTCCGCTAGTGAATGGCAGGGCTGGGACTCAACTCAGACACCTCTAGCTTCCCACACGCTGCCAGTGCCTTCTACAGAATATATCAACACTCGCGGGCAGCGCCCTGCTAGCTGGGGGCCCCGGGCATAGTGCAGTCTGGTCCCAGTGAGTCTCGCCTGCGTGGGTCCTGCCAGGGCCTGCCCCTAGGGCACGTGGGTGGAGACTGGTGAGTTTTCATCATCAAACAGCACTGGCACCTAAATTGCAGGGTGCTTTGTTGATGGGGCACATTATAAGCTAATCAGATCAACGCAGAAAAGCAAATTACCTGTAATTAGAGATAATTAGTCAAATAGGAAGATTAGGCCCATATAAAATAAGGGCGAATGCGGGCCCATGGCCAGGGCAGAACCTGCCACTTCCTCGGGGTAGCTGGCTCTGGGCCTGCTTGGGCTTGTGCCCCTGGCGCCCGACTCCCTGCCCAGCCCCCGCCTCCCCTTACCCACGGTGGCTGTCAGCCCAGCGGGAAGCTGTTGTGGTACAGCAGGTGCAGGAAGGAGGTCTTGCCCACATTTGAGTCCCCAGGAAGATGACGTGGAAGACATAGTCCGGGTTGGTCACAGAGGCAGACCCTGCGGGTGGTGTCAGCCCCGACTCCCAGGAAGGGCCTCCCATCCTGGGCGGGGCTTCGGACTCAGCGGCAGTGGGGAGCCTCCGGGTGAGCTCCTGGGACCCCGCTTCATGTCCGGGCTGGGTGTCCTGGTGGGGAGAACCCCTCAAAGGGGCTGGTTTCCTGGGAGCAGGGTCTTCTGACTCTGCCTGAATGGGGGGTCCGCTCAGAGGGGAGGGGAACAGGCTGGGCGTGCTCTGGGTAGCCCGTGTAGGCCCTGAGGGTCCCCTCCCCGCTCGGAGCTGAGGTACTGTCCCTCTGGGGCCATCTCGCCTGTCTCCTCCACTAGGACACCCTGTTCCAGCCTCTGCCTGAGAGTACGGCCATGAGGGTCTGTCTGCTCCCCTGCATGGTCCTCCTGTCCCCTGGGGCCCTCTGTCTCCAGGTCCCCAGGACATCCAGGGAGGGTCTAGCCAGTCCTGGCCTGAGCACTGCAGGACCTGGGTGCCCCAGTCCTGGCTCTGAGGGTGGGTGCTGGGAGACAGTCTCTCTTAGCTGGGTGGGCTTGGCCAGGGCAGGCTCGGTGTGGAGTCCCTGTCATCCAGGACTGAGGCCGGCACCTGTCCCCAGGCCCCAGTGGGGTCTGGAATGAGGCTGCGCCCCCGACCGCTGGGGTCTGGGATGGGGCTGAGTCCCCGCCCACTGGGTCTCTGTCCGCTGTGTCTCTGTCCACTGGGGTCTGGGATGAGGCTGCGCCCCCGTCCACTGGGTCTCTGTCCGCTGTGTCTCTGTCCACTGGGGTCTGGGATGGGGCTGTGTCCCCGTCCACTGGGTCTCTGTCCGCTGTGTCTCTGTCCACTGGGGTCTGGGATGAGGCTGCGCCCCCGTCCACTGGGTCTCTGTCCGCTGTGTCTCTGTCCACTGGGGTCTGGGATGGGGCTGCGTCCCTGTTTCTGTGGGGTCGGGCTCCTCCCTCCTCAGGAATGAGGACTGGGAGTGCAGTGTCCACTACACTCCCCGACACCTTGGTGGGGGCCCTTGGGTGTGAGTGAGCCTCTGGATCAGGCTCTGGCTTCCGGGGACTGTCATGACCAGAGGGGTCCCTTCCTTCCCCTTCCTGGGCCCTGGAAGTCACCCCCGGGGCTCTGAAGATGGGCCCTGGGCACAGGGCAGGGCGTGGGCCTTGGAGATGGAGATCTGCCTGACCACCCGGGCGCCGGGCCCTGCGGGGCTGGGGGGGCGGGCTCCAGCAGATGTTCAGGGCTCCTTGCGGGCGCTGCCAAAGCTGCTCAGGAGCTGCTCCCAGTCGTCATTGTCCCCAAATACCCCAGGCAACGGGGACTCCATGGGGAGAGCTCCCGAGGGGCTGCGGCCTTCTTCTCGCCTGCTCCAGCGTCCCTGAAAGAACATGGGTGAGTGGAGGTGGGGAGGGCCTGTGAGGACACCCCAGCTGGCTCAGGAAGTCCCACCAGGCTGCCCCATCCTCATGCAAGCATGCTCATGCTTCAGGACTCTGTGAGCCTCACCTCCTCCAGGGAAGCCTTCCCTGACCACTGGCCCATCCCGCTCCTCTGAGGTGCCCCCTAGATCTTGGAAGGAGACATTCCCCTTTCTGGACCTCAGCTTCCTAGTCTGAAGAGTGGACATAAAAACACTGAGCCTGGCAGAGTGGGACGAAAGGAGCCCAATGTGCTGGGCGCTAACCCCAGGCCTGCCCCTGGAGCCCCAGTCTCCACCTAGCTCTGAGCTGGCAGCCACTTGCCTCGGTTTCTCCTCCATCTGCCAGGACACGAGCCCCTGGCAGTGGTTAGGTGCCTCTTGGTCACTCGCAGCTGCCCCTGCACCTCCTCCAGCTGCCTGGCCAGGTCACTCTCAGCCTCCCGGAGCTGCTGCTGCTCGAGCTGGCCTGCTGCTGTGAGGCGCTGAGCTGATGGATCTGGACCTCCAGCTGCATGAAACACGGGGAGGCGGAGGTCCACGGGGCAGGCACTGGCCTCTCTGTGCGGTGTGGGCACCCCGTGGGACAAAGGAGGGCCAGGTCACCCCACGTGGGACAGAGGACAGAGGGGATCCTTGTGGGAGGAGCATAAACCCGCCATCAGCAGAAGGTTCCTAAGCTCATACCTTGAGGACTCAAGGCAGAGGCTGCCCCTCTTGGCAGGAAGCCCGACCTCCCTCGAACCAGGAAGATGGGCTCATGCTGGGAGGGAGCACTGCTGACTACGGACAGTGCAGCGGCCACCAGGGCCTCCACAGAGCCCCCCACCCCTGCCCCAGGTCTTCCCCTGCTCCTTTTTGGGGGTCTTACCCGGCAGTGCTCAGGGGTTTCTCCTGGCTCTGCACTCAGGAATTATTCCTGGCGGTGCTCGGGGACCATATGGGATGCCAGGTTTTGAACCTGGGCCGGCATGGGCCGGCCGTGTGCAAGGCAAACGCCCTACCCGCTGGGCTATCGCTCCAGCCCTCCCCCTGCTCCTTAGCACACACCACACACCCCCTCAGGGCCTTGGCACCGGCTGCCCCTCTGCGCCCTTCCCGGCACTCATCTCCTCTGTCCATCACCTGCGGCAGCAGCTGCTCTGACCAGAGCCTTGGTCACTGCCCTCACTCCCGCCACAGCTTTCTAAGGCGCGAATTTTCTCTCCTTTGCACTGAGAGAAATCGAGGCCCAAGGATATTGGAGACCAGCCCGGAATGGTTGGCCACCACTGGAGAGGTCAGTGTCCCCAGCCTGTCCAGCCCTCCCAAGCCCATATCTTCCCTTGCCCAGAGCTTCCCTGATTCCAAGTGATTTTTTTTTCCTGACCTGCGGGACGCGGTAGGCCGGGAGAGGCGTGCAGGGAGGCCACCCCACTCCACAGAGGAGATATGGAGGCCGGGACCAGTACAGTCGTCTCCTAGGAGCCCAGGGCACTTCTCAGGAGGACAGTGGGCATGTGAACGTGGGTGCAGTGTACCACAGCCTCCCCTCACCACACACTCACACACACCACACACATGCACACACTCTCACACAAACACACACACGCACATTCATCCTCATACACTCATGTGCTCACACACTCAAACACACTCACACACTCATACACTTGCACACATGCACACATTCACACACTCATACTCTCACACAAACATAGACTCACACAGACACACACTTGCACACTAACACACTCACATGCACACATTCACACACTCACCCTTTCACACACACTATCACACTCACACACACACTATCATACTCACACACACACTCACATACACTCAGTCTCATCTCAGAAGACAGAGACACCCCTACGGCTCCCCCCACCCTCCCACACTGCTCACAGGGTGTGCCCTGGGAGGGGCTCCAGGCCTGGCCCAGTCAGGGCGAGGGTCACTGGAGGCGTCACTGCCCATCAGAGAGGGTCCTGGGAAGAGTCCACGCACCTCCCTCTGGCCCTCCGCCAGCCGCTGCGTCTCTCGCTCCTTAGCCTCCAGGGCCTCCTGCATGTGGGCGCTGAGGGCCAAGTCCCGGGACTCGCTCTGGGGACAGAGAGGTCTCAGTCCAGGGACTCTCAGATCCGTGTCCCCTCCCCGGAGCAAGGAGGCTCTGGGGGCAGCCCAGCCAGAGAGTCCCAGGTGGGAGAGAGGGACTGCCCACACCATCCCAGGGGCAAGGGGCTGAGGGACTCTGTGGGTGCCCTTAGGACAGGCAGATTTCCATGGACAGCTGAGTGAGTTTTTATTCTTTTTTTTTCTTTTTTTTTTTCTTTTTTTGGGTCACACCCGGCGATGCTCAGGGGTTACTCCTGGCTCTGCACTCAGGAATTACTCCTGGCGGTGCTCGGGGGACCATATGGGATGCCGGTGATCGAACCCCGGCCCATGCTGGCCGGCTGCTTGCAAGGCAAAAGCCCTACCCGCTGGGCTATCGCTCCAAGTTTTTATTCTTAAAAGCGAGAATAGAGCAAGTCTGGGAAACTCTGGTCTAAATTGTGGCAACATGGGGGCTGAGGCCCAGAGAGCGGGGGGTCAGGTGAGGGTGGGCAGCAGGCCACCCTCTGACGAAAGCAGCCAGGCGGGGCGCGGGTGAGACGCTCTGCTCCCGGCAGCTTCTGTGGCCTCACACAGGGCTCACCAGTGTAGATAACGGCGGGTTGGGACCCACGGGGTGCGTGTGTGGGACGCAAGTGCAGGCAGGCGTGCGTGCGAGGGGAGCGAGGTGCAGGTGCAGGGTGGGGTGCAGAACTGGGATGCAGGGGTGTAGGCTGCGGGCCAAAGCGAGGCATGCAGGGTGGGGGCTCAGGCGCAGTGCAGGGCGTGCGGGTGCGGGCTCAGGCGCAGAGCAGGGCGTGCGGGTGCGGGCGCAGGCGCAGACGGAGCGGGCGTGTGGAGAGGAGGACCGTGGACTTCCACCTCGGCCTGAAGCTGCTGCCTCTCCTGGCGGAGCTGCTGCTCCATCTCCTCGTAGAGCTTCTGGACCTTGCGGTGATGGTCCGAGTCACACCTGATACGGGGGAGAGGGAACCCGGTAGTGAGTCCCTCAGCACCCCTCGTGCTCAGGCCCGCCTGGGAACAGTCACGTCCATCATCCTGACTCGCTCATGTTTGCCACTGGCCTCCCTGGGCCCCCTCGCGGACTCAGAACTGTCCCCAAGGTGCTGGTTCCCCAGGTCCTGGCAGGTGGCCTGGTCACTCTGCTACCCAGCCCACCCACCTGCCCCTAGTGCCCAGATGCCATCATAGTCCTGCTCCCGCCAATGTCCAGCCCTCGGGGGACCAATGTTCATGGTCCCCGAGGACCATGAACTGTCCCTACGGCCCAGCACCTCTGGCCTCCTGGAGCTGAGGGTTCTCTTCAGATTCCTCAGGAATGCACCAAGCTTAGGCGCGAGCAGGACACTGCGGTCAGGGCCCCCCACTCACTTCCTCAGGGTCAGCTCCAGAACCTCCTTGTCGGCGCGAGCCTCCTGCAGGCGGCTGCTCATGGCAGCCAGGAAGCCCTCCAGGTTGCCTGCCAGCTGGGTTTCCTCTTGCCTTAGCTTCCGCCAGAGCTGCCGCACCTCAGCCTCACTGGGAACCAGGGGTGGGCAGCAGTTAGATGTGAGGCGGCACCAGGGAGAGGGGTATCCCCTCCTGGTCTTAATTGAGGTGCTCTGAGAGACTTGGACCCCAGGGCCACAATCTGCTCTGCAAGGGGCCATTCAAATGCCACCTCCTCCGGGAAGCTTTCCTGAATGTAGCCTCTCCTTTCTGGGACCCCAGCACACTTTGTCTCTGGTGATAATTGCTCGGTGACCCAGGCCTCCCATTGGCCTTCTCTCTTCTCCTGCTCCCTGGCTGTGTGGCATTTGGTGAGACCCTCTGTGAGCCCTCTCTGAGCTAACCTGCCAGGCAGGAGGCTGGTGAGTGAGACACACCCACAGAAAACACCCACTTGGGCTGGCACCTGGTTGGCACTCTCTAAATGGCACTTTCACATGAGTTAATTAGGTTGTGGAGACGGATGCCCGAGGGCTGGGCCTCAGCTTGCTGCCAAGTGAGTAACTGGCACTGCCCCACACCCACCCTGCCAGCCCGGACCCTTAACCCACAGCTGGTCCTGCAGTACCGCACCCTGCCAGGGCATGCATGGCCCTGCAGAGTGGGTGGACCTGAGCTAGCCCGAATGGACCGCGCTGCTCCTGGAGCCTGGAGTGGCAGAGGGACTTTGGTGGTAGTGTGTGTGTGTGTGTGTGTGTGTGTGTGTGTGTGTGTGTGTGTGTGTCCCATGAGCCCCAAACCTCAGGCCATTTGAAAGAAAAGTCTGTCTCCAATCTGCCGGTCCAGATGCCTGAAACTGCTCCTGGGGGGGCCTCCCTAGGCTGGGGACACACCCCGCACCCGGTCTCTGTGTGTTTGGGAGCAGAGGCACAGTCGTAACCATACCCCAGCTTGGTAATGCTCTGGGGAGGGGCCCTGGGGGGCAGGACAGGAAGGGGGTGGGTGGGCTTGTCCTCACAGCACTCACCACGCTGGGTGCTGCAGCCCCGCAGACAGAGCCCAGAGGCCAGAGAGAAGCTGCCCTGGGCTGTCACACAGCTGACAGTAGTCTGATGGATCAGAGCCTGAGCTTAGCTTCCTCTGAATGCATCCACTCACACCTTGCTGGGCTTGACTGACCGCAGGCCCTCCCCACACTTCCCCAGACACATGTGGTGTTGGTCTTACTCGGGAAACGAGAGGCTGGAACCCCACTGCTCCATGAAAGCGGAGAAATCCTCCTTCTCCTGGGCATCGGCCTCCTCTGGTTCCATGCCACGGCGCAGGGGAAGCCCGGAGTCTCCCTTCTCTGGAGCGCTGGGGAGCTCTTGCTAGAGCCGAGGATGCTCTCTGCAGGACAGAGGGGTGCGGGTGACTCCCCTCAGCTGTGGGGCCAGGTTGGACACTTCCATGTTCCATGTGGTGCACAGTGAACACGGGGCATGTTCACTGTGCACCACCCTCGGGAGTTGCAGCTGATGGTGACGGCCTACAGTCTCTGGACCTCAGTGACCACAGCACAGTGGCCACCTCTCCTGGGCTCCCAAGGCTGGTGAAGAGCCTTTGTTCCATCAGGAGATATTTGTGAGGGGCAGAGATATTTAGGGAGGGGGTGTTGGGGCACCTGAGGGTATATATATATACAGAGAAGGCTTAACCTGTAACATCTTAGTCACAAGGACTTAATGACTTCATGGTGGGATACAACAATCTTCACTTTCTTCTAAGGAAACATTTTTTGATCATCCTTTTAACAAATTATTTATAACAAGCAAAATAAAATAAATTATTGAGGGCCTGCTCTGGGGGCAGGCTTAAGGGATGGTTGGGAAAATTGGAAATAAAGTGATGGGAAGGTGCAGTGTGGGGGACTGGTGCTGGAATATCTGTAGCTAAAGTGATGACTTAATAGAGTTATAAAATTAATGAATTAATTAAAAAGTGAACTGAGATGAGAGTAATGAAAAGTGCCTGTGTGGGCTTCAGAAGCTCATTTCAGACAGAGAAAATAGTGCGTGCAAAGGCCCTGGGGTCAGGCCAGGTGGGGGCACTGTGGCTGGCAGTTTGGAATGCTTGGCGTGTGTCCCATGGGCAGTGGTGTGGACATGGCTGCAAAGGTGGCCCTGGGGTGCAGTGGCCGCAGCTTCTGCATTTTTCATCACCACCAGGCCCCGATCGAGGCCCCAGTTCCTGCCCACTCACTCCCAAGACCAGAGCCGCCTCAGGGGATGGCCCAAACCATGCCTAGGGGCTCCCTGGCCTCCCCTCTCTGTGTCACCCAAACTGGTAGAAGCACCTCAGACTTGGAGAACTAGGGGTGGCCTGCGGAAGGGGGCTGAGCTCTGTGGGGCTCTGCGGAGACCTGGCCAAGAAGACGGTGCCATGGCCTGCTGGCCTTGGTCTCTGCAGGCCTCTGGGTCTGCCCTGAGAAGCCGGTACTGGAGTGGGCCTACCCTAGGGCGGCTCAGGACCCTGTCCTAGCCCTCTATTATTATTATTTTTTTTTTTTATTTTTTTATTTTTTTGCTTTTTGGGTCACACCCGGCAGTGCTCAGGGGCCACTCCTGGCTCTGCACTCAGGAATCACTCCTGGCTGTGCTCGGGGACCATATGGGATGCCGGGAATCGAACCCTGGCCAGCTTGGGCCGGCCACGTGCAAGGCAAACGCCCTACCCGCTGGGCTATCGCTCCGGCCCTTATTATTATTTTTTTTTTTTGCTTTTTTGGGTCACACCCGGCGATGCTCAGGGGTTACTCCTGGCTCTCCACTCAGGAATGACTCCTGGCGGTGCTCAGGGGACCATATGGGATGCCGAGGATCGAACCCGGGCAGGCACAGGCCGGCTGCGTGCAAGGCAAACGCCCTACCCGCTGGGTTATCGCTCCGCCCCCTGTCCTAGCCCTCTAAATAAGGCTAGGACACTGCTCTCCAGGGCCTGCAGCTCCCGGTCCTCGGGCAGAAACAAGGCAGAGGCTCCAGAGTGAGAGGAGCCAGGGAGCCCCCAGGGGAAGCTAGTGGGAATTGATGAGCATGAGATGGAGTTTGATCCTGGGGCCAGCCCAGAGACTCTGCTGTTTGGGATCCAGGCACCACAGTCACGGTGCAACCCTACACCACACCCACCCCAGCAATAAAGGAGACAGAGAAACAAAGGAGAGAGAGAGAGTGCTTGTGTGTATGTGTGTGTGTGTGTGTGTGTATGTGTGTGTGAGAGAGAGAGAGGGAGAGAGAGAGTGTTTGTGTGTCTATGTTTGTGTGAGAGAAAGAGAGGGGGAGAGAGAGTGTTTGTGTGTGTGTATGTGTGTGTGTGTGTGAGAGAGAGAGAGGAGAGAGAGTGTTTGTGTGTGTATGTGTGTGAGAGAAAGAGAGGGGGAGAGAGAGTGTTTGTGTGTGTATGAGAGAGAGGGAGAGAGAGTGTTTGTGTGTGTATGTGTGTGAGAGAGAGGGAGAGAGTGTGTATGTGTGTGTGTGTGTGTGTGTGTGAGAGAGAGAGAGAGAGAGAGAGCGAGAGAGCGCAATAGTCCAGCGGGAGGGCGTTTGCCTTGCATGTGACTGGCCTGGGTTCGATCCCCAGCATTCCATATGGTCCCCCCAAGCACCGCCAGGAGTAATTCCTGAGTGCAGAGTCAGGAGTAACCCCTAAGCATTGCTGTGTGTGACCCAAAAAGTCAAAAAAGAACAAAGAGTGAGAAAGAGAAAGAGAGAGAGAGGAAGGAAGGGAGAGAAGAAAAGGGAAAAAGAAAATGTTTCACCCTGTTGGATGACAGGTTTGGCTAGTCTGGGAGCTTTGCTGTTTTACCCACTCACAGCTTAATCTACTTACATGTTCTTAAGCCAAGGTTCATTCTAATGAGATCTCTCTTCTATGTAAACACTGATAGAGGGTGTGGCAGTTACAGAAGTCACCTTGACTCTGAATAACTTCTGGCTTATTATACATCTACTAAGACTTCTATGTTTTCTAGATTGGGCACGGCTCCTTTTTATACCCACAGCACCCAACGTGGGACAGTTAGAATTTACCAGGAGATTATCACCCTGGCTACGTTGAGACTATCTTTAAGATTATAGGAAGGATCATACTAGTTTGCTCTCAAGCAGGCGAGTGTGACCCTTTCAGTATACAGAGAACAAGATACTCAGAATCACCCTGGTGCAGATAATAATAAGAAGGACCTTGTGGGTACCATCTAGATTACATGAAGCTCATGAAATTAAGATGTATTACTTTATACCCGCTCTCTCTCTCTCTCTCTCTCTCTCTCTCTCTCTCTCTCTCTCTCTCTCTCTCTCTCTCTCTCTCTCCCCCCTCCCTTGGCTAAACTTTGTTTATACCTGTAATAGGGTGTGGCACTGCCCTTCTACAATCTGTTTAGGGTTCTTTGTTGACACGACCCTCCCTGTCACAGATTGGATTACTTTGGTGTGTATAAGGGGACTGACTTGAGGCCCCTTCACTTTTTTCCCCTTCTTTTGGGTAGGACTCCTCTTGGGTGAGATCTTCTCTCTTTGGTGGGAGACTTAGGCTCTTTTGTATGGTCTAAGTTCTGACCAGAGCTAGAGTTCTTTTATTATATTGGATTGCTGTGGTAGAGCTTTTGTACTATTAAAAGCCTTTTTGGAACTGCGCTGGACTTGTGAGTTTTCATCCGTTCCCCGGCATCCTCGGAGGTAGAAGAGAACTTCTGTCCTGACACTGTGGGCATCCCTGACATCGCCCTAAATAATATTTAAAGCATGAATGCCATGAACTATTGCTATTGTTGTTGTTGTTAGTTTTGGGCCACATCCAGTGTTCAAGGCTACTCCTGACTCTGTGCTCTGGGATCACTCCTGGCAGGGCTCAGGGGACCCCATGGTGTGCTTGGGATAGAACCTAGTTGGCACATGCCCTCCTGGCTGTGCTATTTTTTGTTCTGACATGAAGTATAAACGTTTTACAAAAAGAAAGAAAGGGTTTAACCCAAGGGAGTTTAACCTCTCACTCAAGAGAAACTTTTTGTGAGGGAGAAGACAAAGGAAGCACCAGAAAGTGAGCCTGAAGCCTCTCAGTGGGCCCATTTCCGACCCCAGCTGCCTTCCTGGTAGAAGAACAAGAGGGTCTGCCTGGGGGGGGAGGGAGAGGCCCAGCTTTGCCTCAGGCCTTACTTCCAGAGCTGCAGAAGTTCTTCTTGCTGACAGAGGGGTCACTGTACATTTGGTGTCGCTGAGTGCACTTGGTGGACACTGCAGGACACCTACTGGGCAGTGCCCTCACCCCACCCCCAGCCTCCAGCATACTTAGCCCAGAGCTGAATTCATCCAGGGAGAGGCGACCCCGCTGCTCCGTGTCTACCCAGTCGAAGATCCTCTCTGGCTGCTCTTGGCTACCCAAGAAGCTGAACTTGGCCACCTGCAAGAAAGTGGAGGAGTTACTTGCAGTTCCCACTGGGGAAGCCAGTGTTGGGGTCATCCCCACCCCAGCAAGACCCAGCTCTACCCTGAGGCTCCAAGGCCCTAGATACTCTCTCAGAACCTTGAGCTTGCTCCAGGCTGTCCTCCTGCTGGTCCCCAACCACGACTTCCTTGCTCTGAGCCTCTCTTGTCTTCAAGACCTGAATAAGGAGAACAGCCGCCCCTTCCCCAAGACCTGAATAAGGAGAGCAGCCGCCCCTTCCCGATACGTGATTGTCAGTGTCTACAATTATCTGTCACTTCAGAGAGAGAAAGAGAGGAAAAGGGGGCACCTGCTATTGAGGCAGCCTGGGGGTGGGCGGGAGGGGTGTGGACACACTGGTGGTGGTGATGGGGCACTGGTAGAGGGATGGGTGCTGGAATACTGTATTACCAAGAACCAATTATGAACACCTTTGTAACTGTATGTTTCACTGTGGTATAATAAAAAATTTTAAAAATTATCTGTCACTTGAAACAACGTCTCCATCATAGAAGACCTCCAACCTCTACAGCTTCTTCCAGGCTCCAGGAATAAACCTAAGTCAGGGAACCAACTAAACATCCAAGACTGGGGGCCAGAGTGATAAGCGCAGCGGGTAAGGCGCTTGCCTTGCATGCGGCTGACCTGGGTTTGATTCCCTGGCATCCCATATGGTCCCCGAGCGCCGCCAGGAGTAAATCCTGAGTGTAGAGCCAGGAGAAACCCCTGAGCACTGCCGGGTGTGACCCAAAAAGAAAAAACAATCCAAGACTGGGTGAAGGCAGATGGTAATTTTCAAGTTTTGTCAGGGAGAGAAACTAATAATTTGTGCCTGCTGAAGGAATAAACCCCAAAGATTCATGGCATGTTGGGGGCTGGACAGAGTACAGGGATTAATGTGCTTGCGTTTCACTCAGCCGATTCCAGTTTGCCTGAGCACAGAGTCAGGAGTAAGCCCTGAGCACTGCCGGGTGTGGTCCAAAAACTAAAAATAAACAAAGAATCTTCTGCTTGCTGAAAAGGATAACAGCTCTTTGAGATGCGAAAGACCCCAGCAGAGCCTTGCAACAAGCCAGACGACCCCTCACTCCATGAGGGCCTCCATTTTCCACATCCGGACTTCCCTCTTGGACTCCACCAAGAACTCCACCCAGCAGACCAGCCTATCACAGCCAGGCTCGCGCAGGCTAAGCGGCTGTGTGGTTCATCAATATATGCTGGATTTAGAGATGACTACAAGAGTATGCTACCCGCACGGCAGAGCATGGCAAGCTACCCATGTCGTATTTGATATGCCAGATACCAGTAACAATTATAGACCTCATTCCCATGACCTGATGGAATTGTTTGAGGCTCTTTATGTTCCTGGAGCAAGCAGGTGCCCTTGGCTCTACTAGCATGAGACAGAACATATGGAAATGTTACTGGTGCCCACTGAGCCAATTGATGATGAGCAGGAAGACAGTGATAAAGTGATACAGTGAGATGCGAAGCTGTTAATTTCATATTTCTCTTCGTATTTCTGACCTGTCACTGGAGCTATCGCAGCAAAGCCGTCATTCAGAAAGGTCTTTAGGACTTTCTGGCTTTTTGTAGGACCGCATCCAGCTATATTCAAGGCCCAATCCTGGCTTGGTGCTTGGGGGTCACTTTTAGCAGAGTTTAAGGGATTATGTGATGCTTAGGCTTGACATAGCCACCTGCATGCAAGCATGTTATCCTTGCAGTGCACAGTCTCCCTCCTACTGCGCACATGTCTTCATGTTGTGTACAGCGGAAGAGTATCAGTACATTGAGTTCGAAGGAGCAATAATACAGGGAGTAGGGCATTTGCCTTGCACAGCGGCCAACCCAGGTTTGATTTCCGGCATCTCATTTGGGCCCCAAGCACCACCAGGAGTAATTCCTGAGTGCAGAGCCAGGAGGAACCCCTGAGCATTGTCAGGTGTGACCCAAAATGAAAAAAAAAAAGTTTTTGTTCGTTTTTGTTTGGGGGCCATACCCAGCAATGTTCAGGGGTTACTCCTGGCTCTGTACTTAAGGGATCACCTCTGGCAGGACTTGGGGACCTGCCAGATGTTGGGATGTTGAGGATCGAAATCAAGTTGGCCATGTGCAAGGCAAGTGCCCTCCCAGCTGTGCTGTCTCTATGTGTCTCTTGGTGGGCTAACATATTGGTATACGAAGACAAGTGCTTTTATATATATATATAAAATATATATATGTATATATACACATATATATATAATTCCCCCAAATCACAGAAAATAAAATATCTAAACTTCTAGTACTTTAAATTTGCTAAAGCAACAGCAACAGAATAGCCTTTTACAAGAAATTTCTCAGAAAACTTGAAGGAGCCAGAAGCATATAGTCAAGGGAAATCTTTGTATAAAACCAAATTGGTTGAAGAGTTTTGGTTTATAAACACAAATAATAGTTGTCTGTGTTTGCTTTGCTTTATATTAAGCATAAGGCAATCCTTTATATTAAGGGGTAGAGCCCCTTAATACAGCAGGGAGGGCGTTTGCCTTGCATTCAACTGACTGGGGTTCAATCCCCGGCATCCCATATGGTCCCCAGAGCATAGTAGGTATTGACCAGGGCCAGATATTGGGGTCCTGACTGTGTTCTGTCACCCTGCCTGTTTTTATCTTCTGTTGAGTACCAACCCTAAGGAGTCTTTTCTACCACCAGGAAAAATTCCTGAGTGCAGAGCCAGGAGTAACCCCTGAGCATCACCAGAAATGACCCTAAAAGCCAAAAAAAGAAAAAAAAAAATCTTTATATTAAATGCTCTGTTTCTTATGTGATCTAGTTTTATTTTTTTTGTGAAGAAATTAGTCAATCTGGGGCCGGAGCGATAGCCCAGCGGGTAGGGCGTTTGCCTTGCACGCGGCCGGCCCGTGCCCGGCCCGGGTTCGATCCCCGGCATCCCATATGGTCCCCCGAGCACCGCCAGGAGTAATTCCTGAGTGCAGAGCCAGGAGAAACCCCTGAGCATCGCCGGGTGTGACCCAAAAAGCAAAAAAAAAAAAAAAAAAAAAAGAAATTAGTCAATCTGCTTTTCCTACATGTCTTCTTTCATCATCTTAACCAAATTAGCCATGATCCTTACATAACGGTTAAAAGTTTAAAACTGTGTTCAACATTTTGTCTCATTCTAACAAATTTTACATCAATATTACCCAAATATGATAGTGTCACACAAAAACACAATTTCTAGATTTTTATTTCTTTTTGGATCACTCCCTGTGATGTTCAGGGGTTACTCCTGGCTCTGCACTCAGGAATTATTCCTGGTGGTGCTCAGGGGACCCTATGGAATGCCGGGATCAAGCCTGGATCAAGGTCGGGATCAAGCCAGCTGTGTGCAATGCAAATGCTCTGTCCGCTGTGCTATTGCTCTGGTCCCAATTTCTACAATTTTTATTTGATTTTATAAATGTGAATTAGAGGGGCCCGAGGGACAGTACAGCATATAGGACATTTGCTTTGCACGAAGCTGACCTGGTTCGATCCTTGGCGTGCCACATGTTCCCCTGAGTACTGCCAGGAGTAATTCCCGAGTGTAGAGCCAGGAGCAACCCCTAACCATTGCCAGGTATGACCCAAAAAGCAAAGAAAAAAAAAGAAAAAGTGAATTAGAGAGGCTGGAGAGATATTACAGCTGGAAATGGGGTATTTCTTCTTTCCAAAGGGTAGTGGAAATGGGCCGGAGTGATAGTCCAGCACGTAGGGCGTTTGCCTTGCACAGGGCCGACCTGGTTTGATCCCGGCATTCCATATGGTCCCCTGAGCACTGCCAGGAGTAATTCCTGAGTGCAGAGCCAGGAATAACCTCTGAGCATTGTTGGTGAGACCCAAAGAGAAAAAAAAAAAAAGGGTAGTGGAAATGACTTTGCCTTAACATGTCTTATTGCTTGAAGACATAAAAAGGACAAGAAGGTCACCTCCGTCTGTGTGTAGAGAGCTGAAGAGGGTTTAATGAAAGGACAACTTAGTCGAATTGATTGATAATACCCATGTCTGAAAATCAGCATACAATATCTTAACATTTTTGCCAAATGTTGCCTCCATTTCATTGGGTTGGGCCACATCTTTGAAATTTCTGAAATCTGCATTATATTAATGCAAAATTAGAACTTGACTTTGTCTCCACTTAAATAATAAATTAGTCTTTGAAAACTCATCAAGAGTCAAAAAGAGGGGCCAGAGCGATAGCACAGCAAGGAGGGCGTTGCCTTGCACGCAGCCAACCGGGGTTCGATCCCCGCATCCCATATGGTCCCCTAGCACTGCCAGGAGTAATTCCTGAGCAAATTACTAGGACATAACCCTGAGCGCTGCCGGGTGTGACCCAAAAAAGCAAAAAAAGAAAAAAAGTCAAAAAGAGATTATTGTTGATATTCTGTGTAATTTGCCCAGATATCGGATAACGCTTTCATAGATCACTGGTTTCACTGCTTCACTTTAACCTGATAGAATTTGAATTAAAACAAAAAAAAACAGGGGCCAGAGCGATAGCCCAGAGGGTAGGGCGTTTGCCTTGCACGCTGCCAGCCTATGCTGGCCCGGGTTCGATCCCTGGCATCCCATATGGTCCCCCGAGCACCGCCAGGAGTGATTCCTGAGTGCAGAACCAGGAGTAACCCCTGAGCATTGCCGGGTGTGACCAAAAAAAAAAAAAAAAAAAAAAAAACCAAAGCACGTCTCTTCGGAAGGAGCTGAAGACCCTGGTGATCATGCTACCTTTCACATTTCCTTCCAAAAGTACTATTTTGTCGTCACCTTGATGAAACAGGAAGCCATGCCTTGTGCAACCATGGTCTGTGTGAGGGTTTTTTTCCAATGGCTGATGTGTAGGTATATTTGTGTGTGTGCCTGTGTATGTTCATGTGTATATGTCAGTGGGCATGTGTATGTGTGTATTTGTGCATGGGGGGGGGGTGCTAGTGTGTATTATGTGTATGAGTGTGTGTGTATGTTCAAGTATGTTGGTGTTAGCGTGTGGGCTTTGTGCGATTTGTATGTGCTTGTGTATGTGTGTGAGTATGTGTGCATGCCAGGAATCAAATCCAGGCTCCCGCCCTTGAGAACTGTCATGTTCTGTCACTGAGATGCTCTCCCAGCCACTCTGACAGCTCTTTCGCTTTTTATCTTCTAAGCATCAAATCCTCAGTGTAAAAAAAAAAAAAAAACCCAGCTCGAGTCTGTCTTGCTCTTCTGTCTTGCTTGACATTCCTGAAATACCTCAGCTGTGTTAGAGGAGCATCCTGGGAAGGACAGTAAGCCCAGGAGAAGGCCGTGAAGGCGGCTATGCAGGCGCTGATTTTCAATGATGTCGCCTGAAACTCATGTAATGAGAGAGCACGATGCTTCTCCCTTATTTCCTGTAAAGAAGAGAGGGCTGGGACATGACACAGTGGCAGAGGACCGGCCTGGCCCCTCCGAGGCCCTAGCTTCCGTCTCTCTCCGCTGACCACTGAGAACCCGGGGGTGTGGTCTTCTGACACCACACAACAGAAGAGTTGTTTGGCCTTTTCTAGACTAAAGTTACCTAGATGGAGAAGCCCAGCCCGGAAGCTGCCTCAGTGCCTCTGCTATCCGTAGTATGCTCTTATCTTCAGGAAACTCAGACCAAGCCCTGAGGGACGGAATGTACTGGTCTGTGCTGCGTCCCCACACAGCTTCAACTCCCGTCTGCGCTGATATCCTTAGGTAATAAACCACACAGTCCTTGGCCTCGTCACTAAACGCTTTTCTGCCTTCCCGCTCTTGACTCAAGGCTCCCTTCAAAGCTACAGGCCAGCTTGGTCTTCTACAAGGAAATCACAGGGTCGCCAGGAAGGTCCTTCTTATCAGAGGTGACAGTGATGGCAAAGGGAAATTTTCAAAATCTGTTTTTAAAAATATATGGATGAAGCATGCCTCCGAAGCATAGTTATATACTGGCCGAATAAACAAAATGATGAGGGTAAAACGGGGGCCGGAGCGATATCCAGCGGGCAGGACGCTTGCCTTACATGCAGCCAACCTGGATTCGATCTCGGATATCCCATATGGCCCCCAGCACTGCCAGGAGTAATTCCTGAGTGCAGAGCCAGTAGTTACCTGCGCATCACTGGGTGTGGCCCCCAAAAGCAAATTAAATAAATAAAGCAAAACATGTGGCGTCACAGTTATGAGCACTACTGTCCACTCAGCTGGCGCTAATGAAAACAAAATCATCCCAGAAAACATGAGCAAAGAGGCTAGTTTCTGAATGCTGTGATTACAAAAGCTCGTGACAGGGAGGCTGAGGAGCAGACGGGAATCCTCGGCTTGTCTGCACATGCCGGGGGCTGTCCTGGCGTCCTGCTCTTTGCAATTCCCTGAACCACAGCTTCGTGTGGGTCCCCAGGGAGCCCTGCAGCTATGTGTGAGACACCCCCCCCTCCACACACACACATCAGAACAACAGCTACAGAAATGAGCCCACAAAAGAGTTACTCAGGACCTGACACGGCCTCGTCTTCCCAGGCAGACTGAGAACTCTGGGGCCTCCTGGGAATGGGATGGGCAGGCTCCTGGGTGCCCTGGGAATGAGGGCTCAGGCTCCCCACACCCCACACCCCCAGGCATAGAAACAGCCCAGCTCTACAACCGACCCTCATCAAACGACCCAGCCACCAGTGTTGCGCGGCCCTCAGTCCTGCTGAGAACGCCTCCAAGCTTCATACACTGTCAGCCCAGTAGGACCACAGCAAATCTGATGGAAGAGTTGGGAGAGAGAATCCCACCTAGCTCGATGAGCCTAAACAGTAACACAGAGCCTCGCCTAGCACCAACCAGCCCAGTAGGTCCTCAGGCAATGACTTTAGTAACATCAGTGTGAAATAATACAGTTATCACAAATTGAGTCTCATTGCTCTAAGTTTTGGTAAGTCCATTTACCTTTGTGTTGTAACTAACAATATAAGGTAGATTGGTTTGTGGCTGCTTAAGAGGGCAGGCTGGTGGGGGTGGAGGTGGGAAACTGGGACATTGATAGAAGATTAAAAAAAAATATCAAGGCTTCCACATCAACAGACCCTGAGTTACTGTATGACCCAGATGTGAGGTCTGACCCATACGCACTGTATGACCCAGACGTGTACACAGAGCACAGGAGCGTTCCCCAGTCCTTGGGAATCACCCTCTGTCTTGGCTCCTTGGTACGCTCCAAAGATAATGTGCTGGAGACAGCAACAGCACAGCAGGTATGCAGCAAACCCAGGTTCAATCCCCGGCACCACACAGAGTCCCCTGAGACTGCTAAGAGAGTCCCCAGGGCACAGGAGTCAGCCCTGAGCACTTCCAGGTGTTGTCTCCAAACAAACAAGCACAAAAGAACACAATGAAATGTAAACTGACTCTAAGGAAAAAATACCCCCAAACATCTATTAATATCTTCAAATATTTACAAGTTAGTAACAAAACTAACAAACTACAATAGTTAATTGCAAATGAGTAAAGCGGCGTGAGCAAGGAACTGCTGCAAGAAGCATCACTGAGGAACTGGGAGGGAAAGGTCTCGCCTTGTGTGAGCGTGGAGCAGTTCCCGGCCCAGAGCTTGGTACACTTGAGGCCCTAAGTTTCAACACCCGTGTTCCACATGGTTCTCATTCATTTTTCTTTTTGCTGTGAGGGCCATGTCAGCAATGCTCAGGGGTTACTCCTGCCTCTGCACTCAGGGAATTACTCCTGGCGGTGCTCAGGGAACCATATGGGATGCCAGGGATCAAACCTGGGTTGGCTGTGTGCAAGGCAAACGCCCTCCCCCACTGTGCTATTGCTCCAGCCCTCAGCCCTGGTGTCGGCTATCCTGGTGTTCACACCTATCCCAGAAACCACCAGGAGTAGCCCCAGGATCCTGACTTAACTTAAGGAGGTTCAAACTAATAAATAAATGTAAATATAAACTTAATAAGAAAAATTAGTTCACATATTTATTGGGGGTGGATGTGGAATTCTAGAGAAATAACACGCTGAATGTCCAGGGAGATGTTTGTGTTTTATTTATGTTTGTTTTGGTTTGGTTGGGAGGGCCACACCCACAGGTGCTCAGGGCTTACTCCTGGCTCTGCACTCAGGGATCACTCCTGGCAGGCTTTGGGGGCCACATGTGGTGCCGGGATCAAACCAGGGTTGGTTGCATGTGAGACATGTACCTAATTTTTTTCCCTTAATTTATCCAGCTTCTTTTCCTTTTTCAAGAGGGTCTCCCCAAACAGGGCATAGGAGTCTGGGACCACTTCTGTCAACCCCCTTTTTCCTGTGTGTGAGAATGTTACAATAATATTTCCTGGGACTTTCTGAGTGATGTGGCTCAGTGGTAGAGGGCAAGGGCTAGGGTCCAAGTTTCAGCCCCAGGTACCTTACTCTCTCTCTCTCTCTCTCTCTCTCTCTCTCTCTCTCTCTCTCTCTCTCTCTCTCCACAAATAAAGAGGAAAAGGTCTTTATAATTGCCCACATAATGCAAACTGACCAAACCCTTTTGGAAATTAAATTGGAAAGTTATGATAAGTGACACACAATTTTTCAAGTGCAACAATTTCTTATTCTGGGAATTTACACTCCAAATGTATCCCAAGAAAATCAAAGCCTTTTGTAAAAATAGCTTTGCTATTGTGCTAGGGGTAGTGGTGAACAAAAAGTAATGAAAGCAATATGTGTCCATCTTATTGATGAAAATCTAGCATCTGTAAATCATTTGAATGGTTTGTTGACACTTAAAATTCATATATAAGGGGCTAAAGAGATGGTACAATGGGTAGGGTTTTGATTTGCATGTAGCCAAGCTGGGTTCCATCGCTAGCGTCCTGTATGGTCCCGTGAACCCTTCCAGGAGTGATACCTGAGTGCTGAGCCAGCAGTAAGCTGTGAGCACTGACAGTTGAGCCTCCCCAGCAAAAAAAAAAAAAAAAAAAGGATATTAAAGAAAGGGTTATATCAAAAAGGAGGATATATCTTGTTTGGTTTTGGCTTCATTTCTTTATCCTGATAGACCTTTACCAGCTTATTATGTTTTATGTTCCTTTCTAAATTAAAAAAAAAATTATTTTTTTGACTTTTTGAATCACACCCAGCAATGTTCAAATTACTCTTGGCGGTGCTTGGGGGACCAAATGGGACGCTGGGATTGAACCAGGGTCAGCCTCTTGCAAGGCAAATGCCCTGCTTGCTGTACTATCATACTGGTGCCTAATTTTTTTTTTGTTTTTAATTTATTTTTATTAAAACACTGGGATTTTAAAAGTACAAAGTTTTTCATAATACAGTAGTTAGAAGACTCATCATTCAACACCAATTCCACCACCAGAGTGTTCCCACTACCAAAGACCCTCATTTCCACCCACTGCCCATTCCCCATGCCTGCTCCCTCAGCTGGCGCCGATTATTTTGACTGTTGCAGCCCATATATGGCAAATGGTATTGATAAAGTCATCATTCTTTTTTCTGGTTTGTTATGGGCTAATCTGGCCGATTTCTGTTCTTTATTTTCCCTTCAAATTTTATTACAATTTTTAAAAATAGAAATATACAGAAAGAGGGGCCGGAGCAATAGTCCAGAGGGTAGGGCATTTGCCTTGCATGCAGCCAATGCGGTTCAATCACCTGCATCCCATATGGTTCCCTGAGCACCACCAGGAGCAATTCCTGAGTGCAGAGCCAGGAGTAACCCCTGAGCATTGCTGGGTGTGACCTTCTCCCAATTTAAAATGAAAAGCAAAAAGTGTTTGACAGGGTCTGTGATATGGCTCAGCAGAAGAGATTATTCCTTGCATGTGTGTGGACCTGGGCTCTATCCTGGGGGATTATCACAACCCTTCCCATCAGAAGTGAAAAACTCACCCACGCCGCAGCCAACCAAGAATGAGCCACGTGGAATTAACAGTTTCTTGTGGCTGTTTGTGAGACACAACTGGTACCGTTTCTTATTGCTTTATGTTTTAATATCTCGGAAGGAAGTATTCTTTCTTCCTGAGATCATGATCGGCAGGAGTGGGGCCGGGCTTCCCAGGCACCAAGACCGGGGGCTACTTGTGAAGTGGGCCGGATGTTTAGGCCTGGGGGGTGGGGAGCAGCAGGGTCACAGCCAAGGGGCCTTGTGGTGCCATGATGGAGAACAAGTTCTAGAAAATTCAAAGCCTGTACCCTTGCCTGAACTATCTGAAATTATCTGTTGTGTGTGTGTGGTGCCAAGGATCAAACTCAGGTCCTTAGGGAGGAGATGTGGTTTCCCAGTAGAACACTTTTTTCACAAGTGTTCTAGTCTCAGTACCACATGGTCCCCTGAGCACTGCTGTGTGGAGCATCCCTCAGGCACTGAGCTGGTAGTCCTCTAGTGTCGCCTGCTGTGGCCCCCAGACGAAATAAATAAAATGAAACCAAAGAGGGGCCGAAGAGACAGTAATCTGTATCTGCTTGCGGCTGACTTGGGTTTGATCCCCAGCAGCCCGCACGGTCCCCCAAAGCTGACTGGGAGTGATCCCTGAGCACAGAGCCAGAGTAAGACCTGAGCACGATGGAGTATGTCCCAAACAACTATAACAGCAGCACAGGTCCCTGCACAATAAAGCATGCCGTCTATCACAGAGCTGTCTCCAGCCTAGAATGAAACACGTTAAATGGTGTAAAAATCTCCCAGCTCCTCTTCCCACACAGAAACTAATACTGTACAGAAAAGCCTTGCTCTCTGTGACAACACGCTCGTTAGGAGGGCTCCGAAAGCATCTGCTTTCCTCAACACTGGGGAAGCCTGGAGTTTCCCATTCAAGAGAATCCCATTGATTCGGGCCTCACACGTGTCCTGGAAGGGACCTCATGCAGCCAGGATAAAGCTCCTCTCTCATCATCACCCTATTCACACACGGGTACAGGAGGAGGAAGCCTGCACCCAGAGGTGAGGAAGGCCCCTGGGGGAAGGGTGGCCTTAGAGAAACGGGGGTACCACAGGAGAGGAAGTCACTGGCATACATGGTCCAGCTGCCGGACAGAGTCCCAGGTTTGCTTTTCTTGTCTAAGGTGAAAACTGGCCGACTCCTCTCAGTTTGCCTAAGACTTGCCCAGCTTTTTTTTTTTTTTTTTTTTTTTGCATCACACCCAGCAAATGCTCAGGGGTTACTCCTGGCTCTGCACTCAGGAATTGCTCCTGGCGGTGTTCGGGGGACCATATGGGAAGCCGGGATCTAACCGGGTTGGCTGTGTACAAGGCAAAAGCCCTACCCCCTGTATTATCGCTCCAGTCCCTGATTTGCCCAGTTTGAACACAGAAAGTTCTGCATCCCAGAAAATCTGAAACTGGTAGTCATTATAGATAGAAGACAAAAATTAAAATGTTTGAAAGTACTAACTTAAGATTTTGTTTTGTTTTTTGGGTCACTCATCCAGTGATGCTCAGGGGTTAATCCTGGCTCTGACTCAGCAGGAATCATTCTTGCCGGGGATTAAACCTCAGCCAGTGGCTTGCAAGGCAAGCACTAACCCAGTGTACTATCCCTCTGGCCCTTAACCTAGGATTTTGTGTCTTTTCCTTTTATTTTTTTTTCTAGGTCCCACCCAGCAATGCTTAGGGGTTACTCCTGGCTCTGCATTCAGGAATTAACTTCTGAGTGGATCATATGAGATACTGGGGGTTGAACCCAGGTCTGCCACATGAAAGGCAAACACCCTACCCACTGTACCATTGCTCTGGCCCCAGATTTTGTATCTTCTTTCTCTTCTTATCCCTTTTCTTCCCTTTCCCCCCCTCCCCTTCCCATTCTTTTTTAGCTTCCCTCCCTCCATCCCTCTCTTTCCTCTTCCTCCTCCTCCCCTTCCTTCTCCTCCTCCTCCTCTTCTTCTTCTCCTTCTCTCCTTCTCCTCCTCCTCCTCCTCCTCCTTCTCCTCCTCCTCCTCCTCCTCTTCTCCTCCTTCTCCTCCTCCTCCTCCTCCTCCTTCTCCTCTTCCTCCTCCTACTCCTCTTCTTCTCCTTCTCCTTCTCCTTTTCCTTCCTCCTCATCCTCCTCCTCCTTCTCCTCCTCCTTCTCCTCTCCTTTCTTCCTTCTTCCTTCTTCTGTATGGCTGGTGTTGCATCCAGGCCTCACACATGTGAGACATTTGCTTTACCATTGAGCCATCTCCTGCAGTCCCCAACCTAAGATTCTGAATAAAAAATTGTGGACAACAGCTAAGTTCAGTGCTTCAAAAGTCCCCATTTACAGATCACACATAAGGAGGCTCACATCGCCTTCACCCCCTCAGGAAATGGCCAAACCACACCTAATGAGAGCAACCTTCTTCACAACAAGAATAAACTCGGAGGCTAATGGAATGCCTACTCGGCCTTAAGAAAAGATGAAGTCATGGAATTTACTGATACACGGATGTATCTGGAGAGTATCACACTGAGTGAAATGAGTCAGAGGGAGAATACACGGAGTGATCTCACTCATGTGAGATATAAATAAATATAGTAGAAGAACAACTAATTTCCAAAGCCAACAAAAAACAAAGATCAGGAGAAGTGGTCCTTAGAGGGAAGAGGCCAGATCAGGGACGAGACCAAGATGACAATGACAGAGGGGCGTGGCGCTGAAAGGCGAAAAAGTGCACGATACCCAATTAGTAACAAGTGTCCACTGTGGTTTGTAAGCCATGGTGCCCAAAAGGAAAAAAAGTACCTGATATATTGGGCTGGAGAGAACCAGACCTGGGTTCAATCCCCGGCATCCCATATGGTCCCCCAGGCACTGCAAGGTCATCCCTTTTGGGGGGTTCACACCCAGAGATGCTCAGGGGTTACTCCTGGCTCTGCACTCAGGAATTACTCCCTGGCAGTCCTCAGGGGGTAATTCCTGAGCACAGAGCCAAGGGTAACCTCTGAGCATCAATGGATGTGGTGCAAATACAAAAAAAAAAAATTAACTGAACTAAAAATTTAAGTGGAACAGAGTGATAGTACAGTGGGGAGGGCTTTCATATTGCACACAGCCAACCTGGGTTTGATCCCAGCATCCTGTATGATCCCCAAGCACCACCAGGAGTAATTCCTGAGTGCAGAGCCAGGAGTAACCCTGAGTATTGCCGGGTGTGTCCCAAAAAGCAAAATAATAATAATAATTATAATAAAATGAAATAAACTCTAAGTGCATAGAGGTAGGCTGGGGGTTGGAGGAAACTGGGATGTGGGTGGACGGAAGTGGACACTGTTAAAGGATGAGTGTTGGAACATCGTATACCTGAGACTCAAACATGAATGGCTTTGTGCCTTTGTCATTCACGGTGATTCAATTAAAAACAAGCAAAAAAACTGGAAGCTATTTATGGATATCTAGGAAGTTTCGGAAACATGGAATAAGGTAAGAAGGCAGACTGAAGTATTTTCATTGTTATTAGGGAGATAGACAAACATTTTATAGATTCGAGAAATGACCTCATTGGTGGTAGAAAATGTATAAGAGATGGGTGTTGGAACATTATGTGACAGAAATTCAATCATGAACAACTTTGTAACTTTGTATCTCATATTGATTTAATAAAAATATTTTAATTAAAAAAAGAAATGCTCTCAGTTCTCTTATTGTTAACCGTTTATTAAAAGTTCTAGATGGTGCCTCAGTGATAGCACGGCAGGGAGGGGTTTGATCCCCAGCATCCCACATGGTCCCCTGAGCACTGCTAGATCCAATATCTATTGGATATAGGCCTTTTCATTTACTTAGGGGCCCCTGAGCACTAATTCCTTAGCAAAGAGCCAGGAGTAACCCCTGCATCATTGGGTGTAACCCAAAAAGCAGAAAAAATAATAAAAGTCCTAGATGTATTGAAATTACTTGTTATCTGACAGGGTTTTTTTTTTTTGTTGTTGTTCAGAAGGAGAAAAATCTTTTTTTTTTTTGGGGGGGGTCACACTTGGCTCTGCACTCAGGAGTTACTCCTGGCAGTGTTCAGGGACCATACAGAAATGTCGGGGATTCAATCCATGCAAACACCCTACCCTCGGGGCGGAGTGATAGCCCAGCAGGTAGGGCGTTTACCTTGCACTAGGCCAGCCTATGCCGGCCCGGGTTTGATCCCTGGCATCCCATATGGTCCCCCGAGCACCACCAGGAGTAATTCCTGAGTTCAGAGCCAGGAGAAACCCTGAGCATTGCCGGGTATGAGCCAAAAAAGACAAAAAAAAATAAAATAAAATAAAAATAATTTTATATTATCACTCAGGCTCCATAAAATCATTTTTGTCTGTAGAACAGACAGTCTCAAACATTTATGGCTTGTTGGATATTGGCTTTTTTGTTTGTTTGGGGGCCACACTTAGGCTTACTCCTGGCTCTGTGCTCAGGGATCTCTTCTGGTGGGACTCCCAGAACCGTATGTGGTGCCCAGGATTTGAACCTGGGTTGACTGCATGCAAGGCAAGTGCCTAACCCACTGTACTAGCTCTCTGGCCTTGGGCTGTTTTGTTTATAATTAAACTCAGCAGTCTATTCTAAAGCTGCACTACCAGCTTCACAAATGCTCTTTGAACCAGTCATAACATCTTACTAGCTCCCTCATTAATTAAGAATAAGAAACTAGGGGCCAGAGCCATAGCACAGCAGGGAGGCGTTGTCAGCTGAGCGGCTGACCTGGGTTCGATCCCCAGATGCCATATAGTCCCCCAAGCACCACCAGGAATAATTCCTGAGTGCGGAGGCAGGAGTAAACCCTGAGCATTGCTGGGTGTGACCCAAAAGAGAAAAGAAAAAGAATAAGACACTAATTAGGGGCCAGACAGAGATGTAGCCAGGAAGCAGAGGTCCCGTGTTCATCTAAGCACAGCCCAAAAAAAAAAAAAAAGAAGAAAATGATGTGGAAAAAAGAGAACTAGAATGCTAATGAATTAGATTAGACTTTTGAAAATTGTTGGTTTAATATTTGCACAAAGTTGTTTTACTACTTGACCTTAGTTTACCCTTTTGAAAAATTATAATTACAACAGGTAAAGAGCATGCCGTGTATGCATTTGACCTGAACTGGATTCCCGACATCACCATGTCTGCCCATCGATGAAAAATACAACCGACTGGTTCAGCACCTCCATGATTGTGCGAAGAATGCTAAGAGAAAGAAAGATACAAAAGGACCCTTGTCTTCAGAAACTCTTGAGCTCATTAGCCAACGTGGCAAGGCGCTAGCCTCAGGAGACCAAATGCTAACATCCAAGCTTGGAGCAGTGCCTGAGTACAGAGCCAGAAGGAACCCCTGAGCATAGCTGGGGGTGGGAGTGAGGGTAGAGAAGAGGACGAGGAAGAGAGGAGGAGGAGAATGAATAAACGAATGGATGAATGAACGAATGATTGAAGAGCAATGATAGTACAGCAGGTAAGGCATTTCCATTGCACATGACCAACCCACATTCTTTTTTTTGTTTGTTTGTTTATCTTTTTTTTGTTTGTGTTTTTGGTCACACCCAGCGAAGCTCAGGGGTTACTCCTGATTCTACACTCAGGAATTACTCCTGGGGGGTGCTTGAGGGGCCATATGGGATGCCGGGGCATTGAACCTGGGTAAGCCTCATGCAAGGCAAATGCCCTACCCGCTGTACCATCGCTCCTCAACCCACATTCTATCCCTGGCATCCATATGGTCCCCTGACACCACCAGGAGTGGTGATTCCTGAGTGCAGAGCCAGGGTAACCCCCTGAGCCCCTGCCAGTGGGCCTCCGGGCCCCTCAAAAAGAAAAATGAATGGGAATCATATTTTTTTCATTAGGCACTTAGTCCTTAGGGCTCTGAGGAAAGGGAGAATATAGGGGGATCTATTTTCTTTCTTCCATTTTTTTTCTTTTTGGGTCACACCCGGCAATGCTCAGGGGTTACTCCTGGCTCTGCACTCAGGAATTTCTCCTGGAAGTGGGGAAATTCTGGGGACCATATGGGATGCCGGGATTGAACCCAGGTCGGAAGTGTGTAAGGTCCTCCCTGTGTGCTATCCTTCCGGTCCCCTTCTTTTTTTTTTTTTTTTTTTTTTTTGCTTTTTTGGGTCACGCCCGGCAATGCTCAGGGGTTTCTCCTGACTCTGCACTCAGGGAATAACTCCTGGCGGAGCTCGGGGACCATATGGGATGCCGGGGACCGAACCCGGCCAGCATGGGCCAGCCGCGTGCAAGGCAAAGCGCCCTACCCGCTGGGCTATCGCTCCGGCCCCTCTTTTTTTTTTAATTTTCACTGAAGAGCCTGGATTTACAAAGTTAATGATAGTTGCGGCATAGGCATAAAGTAATTCAACATCCATAGGAGGGCACTGTTTTCTGGGAAGGTTAAGGTGTGGAACCCTGGGCAGCATTGGGAGGAGAGATGAGGCCACACCTCCACACCCGATGTGACCCCTTTGCAGAGAACAAGGAGAAACCAGAGAGAAGCCAGCCATGCTGGGCTAGGTGACACCTGCCTCCTTCCCCGCACAGAACGGCCGACCTTCTCTCACTGAAGTTTCTAGTGGTGCCAGGGTTTGACTCCAGGACGCCAAGTGCTCCCCTGCTAAACCTCCCTGCTCAGATGCATTTATGAGCCTTCACTTCGGTGCCTTGTTCTTTCCCTTGTGAAAAGGCAGGAGTCTCTGGCAGAGCATAACACACAAGCCTTTCCTAATACTGTCAGCCAAGTCTTTTCCCAAAGTTTGAGTTGAGAGCAAGGGAAGCAGCAGGTAAATGCCTTGACAGCTGCCTCAGAGGTTGGCACGGGGCTTTGGACTCACCGCCAAGTCATCACGGGTGACGAAGCCTCTGTCCTGGGCTCCGCAGTCCTGGAGAAAGCCCTGCACCTCTGCGGCGGTCTGCGATGTCCAAGACTTTGACGCTGGGGCCCCCGGGCGTCCTGGCCGTCTGCCGGCTCTCGGGTCTGCCACCGGCGGCTGGAGCCCAGCTTGCGGCCCTTTCGAGATCTCCTTTGTCCACTCTCCATGGTATTTTAGACTGGGGACAGAAGAGAGGTGACATTGATGGACACTGGACACTCTCCCTTGCCCGCTCCAATAACCCCTGAGAAAGTTCAACTCTGCCAACTTAGCCACCTCCTGGGAGCCCACAGCCCTGACCCCAGGGGAGCACCCTATCATAGTCTCTGGAACATGCCAGGCAGGCCCCCATCCCATCTGTCCTCCCCTGCTGTCCCTCATCCTCATCTCCCTCAGGCCTTTCTTCAGCTGTCACACGCCCTCTTGGACAGTTCGTGAAAGAGCCCCGGGAGACCCAGGTGGCTCCGCCTCAGAGTCCCCAGAACCATATTTAGGGGTGCCTGGGACCAGACTCAGGGCCCTGCAGGTGTCTGGCATCTGTTCCCACTAAGCATCTCCCTGGCTGCAGTTTCCCTTTTTCTGGCCTGGCACCCACTGAAACCCTGAATCACAGAGGGGCATGCAGAGAGGCCCTCCCACAGGTTCTTGGCCTTTTCCTCCCACGTGGGATCCCCATTCTGTGGATTCTCTCCTTCAAGGGTCTCCTCTCAGCTCCACCTTCCCTCTGTGCTTTTCTCTACTCCTTAACTCTTGCCTCAGTGGATCAATAGCTACTTCCTGCAGCTCTTACAACCCTGTATGAGGTGCTCTGGTCTCCTTCGTCCCTTGCTGGTCACCTCATGCAAAATTGACCTGCATGACCTCCTGGGGCCCCACCTTCCAGGCACAGTGGGACTAATTCTCCACCTTTACGGAGGCTCTGGAGGCTCCGAGCCTCATGGAGACAAAGATGCAAAAATCAGAGGCCGAGTGACAGCACAGTGGGTAGGGCATTTGCCTTGCACACGGCCAACTTGGGTTCTATCCCTGGCATCCCATATGGTCCCCTGAGCACCCCCAGGAGTAATTCATGAGTGCAGAGGCAGCAGTAACCCCTGAGCATTGCCGGGTGTGACACCACCCCGAAAAAAGGCGACCAGCCTTCCAGCTTGCCCTTCCCTGTAAGGAGAGCCCCAATCTCCATGACCCTACAGGGGTCTGCGCACTGAGATATAGAAAGATGCAGGAGGGGCCAGAACATTAGCGCAGTGGACAAGGCGCTTGCCTCGAGTGCGGCAAACTTCGGGTGTGATCACTGGCACCACATATAATCCCTCAAGCCCTGCCAAGAGTGATTCCTGAGCATCACTGGGCATGGTCCAAAAGAAAAAGAAAGATGAAAGAAAGAAAGAAATAAAGAAAGGAAGGAAGGAAGGAAGGAAGGAAGAGAGAGAAAGAGAAAGAAAGAAAGAAAGAAAAAGAAAGAAAGAAAGAAAGAAAGAAAGAAAGAAAGAAAGAAAGAAAGAAAGAAAGAAAGAAAGAAAGAAAGAAAGAAAGAAAGAAAGAAAGAAAGAAAAGAAAAGAAAGAAAGAAAGAAAGAAAGAAAGAAAAGGAAAGAGAGAGAGAGGGAGGGAGGGAGGGAGGGAGGAAGGAAGGAAGGAAGGAAGGAAGGAAGGAAGGAAGGAAGGAAGGAAGGGAAGGAAGGAAGGAAGGAAGGAAGGAAGGAAGGAAGGAAGGAAGGAAGGAAGGACCTGGTAAAAGGAGATTCGCGGCCCAAGGCAGCGTGTGTGTCAAGCCAAGCTGCCTGCTGAGGGAACTGAGGGAAGGAAGGGACAGCAGGCGTGGTGTCACCACAGCACAGGCACCGGGTGGCATGGGTGTCCGAGGAGCACTTCTTAGGGAGGGTCTCGGTGGACAAAAAGCCCTATGGGGGTCACTGACGCCCAGTGGGGCAGCTGGGGTGGGACCATGCTTGGGAGCAGGACAGAGCACGGCTGGCTCTGCTGCTTGGGGTTATGAAACCTGGAAACTCCAGTTTCACGTGCACTTCTGGCAGTGGAGATCACACTCACACTCGCACACACACACACACACACACACACACACACACACACACACAGCAGCAGCAGCAGCAGCAGCAGCAAGATAAGATTCCCAGAGCGGAAGCTTCGAGAACTCAAGCACCGGAGGAAGAGTCTAGGGGTGTGGAAGCCGTGTGGGTGTATCTGTCAGCCCCCACAAGTGGAGTCGGTCGGAATCCTGACACTAAGTGCCTGCGGCCACGTCCTTAGGACAAGGACCTCTTCACGTGCCTTGGGAACTCGACTCTTCTGTTCTCGGCATTTTATAAGGAAGCTGCATCTTTCAGTCACGCATCTCTGTCCAGACCCTGTGCAGCCCCAGCCCTCTGAACTGTCAGGCTGTTGTCCCCTCCTTGCTGGGGCAGAAAGGCAGCAAGTGTCTGTGCCTGCCAGGGGCTGTGTGCTCCCTCCGCGGGTCTACAGCACACCCTAAGCATGCTAAACCCACCCACCTCATCGATGCCCGCCCACCCTAAACATGGGTCGGCATCGATGAGCACACACGTGAGGGGATTCTTCCATGTGTGTGTAGGTGAACTTTCACACACTTGAGTGCACACTCCCTCCCTCAGATCTCTCTCTCTCTCTCTCTCTCTCTCTCACACACACACACACACACACACACACACACAGCCTCCTCAGCTCATACTTCCTCCACAGCACACACACTCTCCTCAGCTCACACGCAGATAGACTCTCCTCAACGTATCCAAGCACATACACTCTCCCATCCTCTTTGTTTCCTTTTCTTCTTCTCTTTTTCGTTCTTTCTTTTGTTCTTTGTTTAGTTCTTTGTTTAGTTCTTTCTATCCTTCTTTTCTCTCTCTCTCTCTCTCTCTCTCTCTCTCTCTCTCTCACACACACACACACACACACACACACAGCTTCCTCAGCCAGCACCCCTCATCAGTTCTCATACACACCACAATAATGTGATTCCTTCCCAGTCACCACGGGATGCATCTCTTCTGGCCATTTAAGTCCTCATGAAGGACCTTTGGAGTCCGAGGCCAGTAGGACTGCTCCAGGGCGTCTTTTCTCCTCTACCATAGCCCACACAGTGCATTGTTGCTACCTCAAGAGCCTGAACAGGGGCCAGAGGTGGGGAGGGCATTTGCCTTGCACTCAGCTGACCCGGTTGGATCTCCGGCATCCCATATGGTCTCCCAGGAGTAATTCCTGAGTGCAGAGCCAGGAATAACCCCTGAGCATTGCCGGATGTGGCCCAAAAAGCCCCCCGCAAAATAAAGAGCCTGAACAGTAGAAGCCCCTTGTGCAGGACAAGCAAAAGCCCACCTCAACACTACCATCCTTCCTTCCTACAGTCCTCACCCTGGAAATCATAAAGTGTGAAGCCAAACAAAGAAAATGTATCTCACTCCCAGGCCTTTATAATCAGCTCCCCAAGGACTGGAGCAGTAGCGCAGCAGCAGGTAGAACACTTGCTTTGCACACAGTGGACCTGGATTCAACCCCCAACATTCTATATGCCCCCAAGTCTCCCAGGAGTGATCCAAGAGCACAGAGCCAGCTCAAGAGCACTGAGCACCACCCAAAACAGACAAACAAAAGCCAAAATCAGCTCCCCACCTTGGAATTTGGTTTCAGGAGCCATAACTGGGGAGTCTGGGTTTTGAAAGATGGAGTAGGGGTCAGAGCTCCCCGATTCCATTGTTCTCATCAAAGGGGTGAGCAAAGAGACCTTATTCAATACAGTAAGAGGCACAGGACCCAGACTGCCCAAATCTACAGGGTGTTCTCGTCACACTCTCTCTTACTCTCACTGAGAGAAAAGTTGAGACCAAGAAGCATGACAGGGGGGGGAGGAAGCCTTTCGCTCCTCCGCCAGCGCACCTCATTAGTGAGAAAAGAGGGTCAGCCCTCGGCACCCCATCTCGGGAGCAAGACAGGGACCACGGCTCTCCCCACCCCCACTGCAGCATCAGGGTGGCCCCCACCTGTCCATAGCCCCGTACCTCCTGGGCCTGGTGAAGAGGCAGCCACTGTCCGGAGGAGCCCTTGAGCTCTGCAGCTGTTAACAGTCTCCCCTCTTGCCTCACGTCCCCTTCCGCTGCCCGGCAAGCCAATCTCTGTGTTCATCTATGGCGCTTCCTGCAGAAGTGGCCGTGGGCCACCGTTTCATCATCAGCCTCCAAGGCCCCCTCGCCCCAGCATCTTGGAAATGGAGAATGTGGAGCAGGAGGTGGCCCTTCAAAGCAGAAGTTCTGAAGGCTGGGGCAGGGGTGCCGGCTGAGGGGTCCTCCGCTGCAGAGGCAGAACTTGAACAGGGCTCTCATGCAGGGTGAAGGCGTGCCTGAACCCCGCCAGTGAGTCCGGGGCACCCGCTAAGACACAAGTATGGCTGTCCCGGGGCAGTTGCATATGTCCGAGCTTGGGTGCTCAGTCTGATAGTGTCTTGGAATAGCCGAGGAGCCACATGCAGATCAAGGTGGGGCTCGCCACCGTAAGGAGATTTGACCTAACCAGTCTAAACACTGCAACTGCAGCCAGGAGAGCAAGGCGGTGTTAGAAAATGGAGGAAACCAATAAAGAACTGAAAGAAAGAGGGCCGGAGCACTAGCACAGCGGTGAGTTTGCCTTGCATGTGGCCAACCTTCAATCCCGGCATCCCATATGGTCCCCCAAGCACCGCCAGGAGTAATTCCTGAGTACAGAGCCAGGAGTAACCCCTGAGCATCATGGGTGTGACCCAAAAAAGCAAAGAAAAAAAAAACACAAATAGATGGGGGGTGGGGTGGGGATGTATGATAAAGTTGGCATTTCAAATCATTGGAAAAAAAGTGGTTTAATAAACTGTTGGTATAGCTGCTGGCACTGCCAGTCTTGGCTACTAGTAGAGTGGCTTTATGTCAATTAATTTGTATCATCAGGAACTGGTCAGTGACCTGTCACTTGTCACTTGTCATTTGTATTCCCGTTGTTCATCAATTTGCTGAGCAGGCACCAGTAACATCTCCATACGTCCTGTCAAATGCTAGTGTAGCCCAAGGGCAACTGCTTACTCCAGGAACATGAAGAGACTCAAACCATTCCTTCAGATCATGGGAATGAGGCGTATAATTGTTACTGGGTTTTTGCATATAGAATACAACACAGGTAGCTTGCCAGGCTTTGCCGTACAGGTGGGATATTCTTGTAGTAGCCTCTCATCTCATCCATGTATTGATGAACGAGGAAAGATCAGCTCTTCTGCTGGGTGGAGCTCTGAGGAGCTGTGGAGTCCAGATGTTGAAAATGGCGGCCCTCATGATGTGGGGGTTCCAATGGCTACTTGAGAGACTCTGCTGGGGTGGTGGGCCAGGGCTAGAACCCGACTTCCCTCCTGGATGCCTCATGATCAGCTGGGCACAGGGAGAGCCGGTAGCAGCTCTACCCCATGTCTCTGAGTTACGGTGTCCTGCAACAACTGGCATTTCATCTATTCAAAATAAACACTAATTTTTTTTCAAAATGAAAAAAAAATATTGAACTATTTTGAACTATTTCAAAATGAAATAGTTCATTTAAAATCAACATCAATAAATGTTTTAAATGTTTTTTTTAATTTATTGATTTACTTATTTATTTATCTTGGTTTGGGAGCCACACTCAACAATGCTCGGGATTATTCCTGACTCTGAGCTCAGGGATGACATCTGGTGGGCTCAAGGGACCATATGTGATGCTGGGAATTGAACCCAGATAGGCGGTGTGCTAGGCAGGCACCTTAGCCACTATACTATCATTCTGGTCCATTAAAAATGTTTTTTTTTTTTTTTTTTTTGCTTTTTTTGGGTCACACCCGGCGATGCTCAGGGGTTACTCCTGGCTCTGCACTCAGGAATCACTCCTGGCGGTGCTCGGGGGACCATATGGGATGCCGGGATCGAACCCGGGCGGCATGAGCCGGCCGTTTGCAAGGCAAACGCCCTACCTGCTGGGCTATCGCTCCGGCCCCCATTAAAAATGTTTTAAATAAAAAATAAACTGCGGAGAATGCACTAGATGTTACTAGGTATTTGCAAAACAAAACTAATAGGGGCCAGAGTGACAGCACAGTGGGTAGGGCATTTGCCTTGCACACGGCCGACCCAGATTCCATCCCCAGCATCCCATATGATCTCTCGAGCCCACCAGGAATAATTCCTGAGTGCAGTGCCAGAAGAAACCCCTGAGTATTGCCAGGTGTGACCCAAAAGGAAAAAAAACCCCACAAATTTGGAGGCCTAATTCTCAAAGTAGGCGAAATGGATAAAAGTTTAAGCATTCAGAACACTAAAGTGAGCAATACAGTAGCTGGAGCATCTGCTTGCAAGATTGTGGTCAGGAGTCAAAATCCCTGGTATTCCCCATGTGCCAAGAATAATGCCAGCATCTCTGCCTGTGATTCCTGCAGCCACAAACAATTTCCAACCACACTGCAGCAGGCGGTGTAAGCACACACAGCAAGGAGGTGTGGAGCCCCAGTGAGCTCCACAACTAAAGAGACGTACAAGCTCCACAGGCCAGAGTGCCATCCTCCGAGAGCATGTGTGTGAGCACCACCATGACCCTCAAGTAAGAAGGTGATCCCTGGCAGCAACGCACAGGCACGACAACAAAAAAGGTATGCAAACCACCGTGAGCACCATTGCCCACGCACAAATACAACCTAATGTGTGACTCCCAACAGCAGCACAGCTAAAATAAATCACAGGAGCTAGACTGATAGTACAGCAGGGAGGGCACTTGCCTTGCTCTGGCAGCCCTGGGTTCTATCCCCAGCATCCAATATGGTCCCTCGAGCTGTGCCAGAAGTAATCCCCGAGTGAAGGGCGAGGAGAGAGCCCTGAGCACCGCCGAGTGCATTTCTCAAGCAAAAAATAAACAACAACAACAGCAACAACAACAACAACAATAATAATAATAATAATAATAATAGGGGCTGGAGAGATAGTATAGAGGCTAGCGTGCCTGCCTTGTACACAGACCACCCACGTTTAATCCCCAGCATTCCCAAGCACTGCCAAGAGTGATTCCTGGTACAGAGCCAGGAGTAACCCCTGAGCATTGCCAGATGAGGCCCAAATTACCATATGTCCCAGCAATAAATAAATAAATCTTAAAATTGGGGTGCAGTTGGGGGTTTGCTTCAAAATAATCTAGGGATGGGCCAGGGGAATTGGCTCAGCGGTAGAGCACAGGTCTTGCTTGTGTGAGGGCCTGGATTTGATCTCCAGCACTGAAAGATAAAATGAAATAAACGAGAGGGGAGGGGGGCCAGAGATATAGAACAACAGGTAGGGTTCTTGGTCACAGTCCACCCACATTTGATCCCTGGCATCCCTTGAACTCCATCTGGAGTGATCCCTGGGTGCAGAGCCAGGAGTAACCAACAGAGGTGGCCCCAAAATAAAAGAAACGAAAGCGTAATGGAGGGCTGAGCGCTGGGCGGAGCATAGACGCAGTAAAATGGGCCCAGCCCTGTCAAGCTCATCACGCAGATGAAGGGTGACTCATGCAACACTCCCCTCACTTTGTGCATGTTGGAACATGCGCCATGAGAAACCACTGGGTAGCTTTCAGTCCTGGAGCAGGCCAGGGCTTACAGGCTTATCTCAAAACATTCGAGTCATGAAAGAAAAGACTAAGACGTTTACTGCATGGAGATATTTAAGTAAAAGCTAAAACAACTGAACAGTAAATGTTAATAGTAGTTGGACTAAAGAGAGTTTACAGGGGATAAAGTTGCTTACTTTGCACTCAGATGACCCCCATTGGACACCCTTCCCCACTCCTACCCTACCCCTTGCACAACATATGGTCTCTTGAGCACTGTGGGGGTAGCTGTCTGGTGCTTCTGAGCATAGCTGAGGAGGCCCATCCTGAGAAAACTCTAGAATTAAAATAAATAAACATGGCGGAGCGATAGCCCAGCGGGTAGGGGCGTTTGCCTGGCATGCGGCCAGCCATGCAGGCCTGGGTTCGATCCCTGGCATCCCATATGGTCCCCAGAGCACCGCCAGGAGTGATTCCTGAGGAGAAACCCCTGAGAATTGCCAGTGTGACCCAAAAAGCGAAAAAATAAATAAATAAACAGGGCTGGAGCAATAGTCCAGCAGGTAGGGCATTTGCCTTGCACGCTGTTGACCCAGGTTCCATCCCCCAACATCCCATATGGTCCCCTGAGCACTGCCAGGAATAATTCCTGAGGGCAGAGCCAGGAATAACCCCCTGAGCATTGCTGGGAGTGACCAAAAAGCAAAAATAAATTAATTAATTAACAAGCATAAGCTACCATGTGGGGACCAGGCTATGAAGTTGAGTGTCAGCCTCCATGCAGAAGGCATTGGCCATGCGGGCCTCACAGCCACCACACACCCGCAGTGTCTCTGGACTTAAAACCAGTGCGCGCAAAATGAAATCTCCCAGATTGGAATGAAGTGTGAGGATTGGAATGAAGTGTGATTTATGGAGGGGAAAGTCTCTTTTGAACGAGTGTTTTTATGTCCTGGGAGTTGATGCCTCAAGTGGAATATGGCAGTTAAACTCCATACCATTTTCCATGGACCGTAACAGAAGATGCCATGTTGAGTGGAGTAAGCCAGAAGAAAGACAGACAGACACAGGGTGATCTCACTTATCTGAGGAATACAGATACTGGATGAGGAATGTACTGTGGTAAAGGGGATGCCGAGATGACCCCCTGGCCCCAGTGTTTACTTTACTTACTTACGCTACTTACTTACCTTACTTACCTTACTTACCTTCTTACTTACTTACCTTACTTACCTTACTTACTTACTTACTTACTACTTACTTACTTACTTACTTACTTACTTACTTACTTACTTACTTACCTTACTTACCTACTTACTTACTTTTATGGGTCACACCCAGCAATGCTCAGGGGCTTCTCCCTGGCTCTGCACTCAGGAATTACTCCTGGCAGTGCTCGGGGGACCATATGGGATGCCGGGGGATCGAACCCGGTCGGCTGCATGCAAGACAAACGCCCTACCCGCTGGACTATCACTCCGGCCCCAACCCCAGCGTTTAGAGAGAAGGACAGAGAGGAAAGAAATCAGGAGGGGAAGAAGAGAAGGGGAAGTAATGGGTGAAGAGGCTGCAGGCTTCAGTTACACTGGTGATGTGGGAGAGTGGAATGGCCACGCACACAGAACACAGATTCAACCACACTTATTCACAGATTCAACGAGATCTAAGCTGCAACCACTGCAACGTTTTAATTTACCGTCAAGGTGTCGGTGGGAATGGGGTAGGAGTGGGTGGGAAGGAAATCTGGGAACACTGGTGGAGGGAAGTCGGCACTGGAGGTGGGATTGGTGTTAAAATATACACCTAAAAATCAATGATCAATAACTTTGTGAATCACAATTCCTTAATTAATATTTTTAATTTTACAATTTTTTTAAAAAAGGGAGAGTCTTGGTACCAGAGTGATAATACAGCGGGTAGGGTGTTTGCTCTACATGTGGCCAACCTGAGTTCAATCCCTGGCATTCCATATGGTCACCCTGAGCACAGCCAGGAGTAATTCCTGAGCACAGAGCCAGGAGTAACTGCTCAGCATCACCAGGTATCACCAAAAAAAAAAAAAAAAAAAAAAAAAAAAAAAAAAAGAAAGAAGTAAGTAAATAAATGAATAAATAAAGGGAACATCTCATACTCACTTCTGTTCAGTTCCTTAAGGGCTCTTGAATCAAAGTTACCACTGAGTAAACCTTGGAACAGGTGCCGGGCAATAGTACAGCACGTAGGGCATTTGCCTTGCAGCGGCTGACCTAGCTTCGGCTGACCCAGGTTCCATCCCGGCATCCCATATGGCCCCAAGCACCACCAGGAGTAATTCCTTCCCCCTTTTACTGAAGTTTAATGAAAGGAAGGTAAAAAGTTGTTTGTAGAACTGTAATCCACATCTCACAAAATAGCGTCTAGATACTTTTTAAAAAATAGTAAACACTCCAGTTACATAAATAACTTTTAGCATTTCCCAATGTTTCACTTTAAGCTGATTACACTACTACATAAATCAATGTTTCAATATGCTGGGAAGGAAAACCTTTTTTGTGTGTGTGTGTCACAGATATTTTAAAAATTAACTCTAAAATAGAACAGTCAAGGAATCAGCAACATCTAAGGTCTAATCAGTAAAACACTGGCATTGACTGTTTTGGGACACCTGGCAGTGCTCAGGGTTAATTTTTGGGCCTGTCACTCTAGGCAGTGCTCAGGGGCCATATGTGTTGCTGGGATCTAAACAGACTTACCCATAAGCAAGCCTCAATACCTACATTATCTCTCTGGTTCTAGGCATTGAATTCTTTGTTTAAAAATATTTTTGGGCAAGTGTAGCAATGGAGCTCAGGGCTTACTCATGGCTCTGCATTCAGGGATCACAGGAGTAATTCCTGAGTGAAGAGCCAGGAATAATCCCTGAGCATCACGTGGGTGTGGCCCAAAAGAAACCCAAAATAACCATGGCCAGAAGAAACCCAAAATAATAACCTTGAAACAGACCTAGGCTGTCAAGGTGAGGGGAGAAAGGTGTTCGGCTGCCCCCAGCTGCTAGAGCCAAGCTCTGCCTAGGAGGAGGCG